>VOQK01042002.1:16167-28558 GCA_015052645.1 Benitochromis conjunctus | reverse complement strand
ATTTTTCTGTCTCTTTCAAACAGATGCAAGTAAAACACAGCAAAAAATAAATAAAATCAAAGATTGAGCAACCTCTGTTCTGTCGCTCTTAAATCTATTTTCACCTGTTTAGCAGGAGTGGAGCAGTCAGAGCTTTGTCCGGTCCCACAGCGGTCATGTCAGTGGGGGGATCCGAGGGTTTCTCTGTGAATGTCACATTCCCGTGGCAGCATGCTCGCTGCTTGCTCAGATGTGAAGCTTAATTTTTTGCTGTAGAAAGACGTTTTTTCCCCACGCAGAGTGTACAGTGGACACTAATGTTTTTGTCACTTTTTACAGAATCAAACTCAAAGTAATGTGAGTACTTCCAAGCTTTAAACGCTGCATGGTCGTACTCTCTCCCACACTCCATATTATCCATTGTTGACCTACACACGTCTGTTGCTGCCACGGACGTCGCACGCTTGTACGTCATTGTTAGGAGACACTCTCACAGACAAAATCACGGTTTAGTAGTGTGCTTATGGGAAAGTAACAGTAAAGTAACAAGTAGAGAAGTTCTACACAACATGTAGCATATAGTGTTTTTTTTCCACATCTTTAAGCATATTTCTTTGCAGTTTTCCCTGTTGCCTTTCAGTTAAAAACAACAACAACAACAACAACAACAACAAAAACAAAAAAATGGCCAAATGGTCTTTCAATCATTTCTGCTATTTCTTTTTTTGCCTTCTTTCTAATATATATACTTTATTTTCTTTTCAGGAAAACCACTACTATGTACCTCCTAAAAAATACGAGTATGACTTTGATCTGACGATGTGGTGAAAGTGTTCTGCATTAGTGACTTTGTGGCTTTTCTTGTCTGTTTCTAGTGCTGTGCCGGTTGAATAACCGGGTTACTGGGTTGTGCCATTCCTAATTTTAATTGGGAACTGTGATGCTTGCGGTGTAAATGGTCAGCCAGCTCAATTATTACACTGGTTTTGTTTTTTTTATAAAACAAACATTTTCTTGGCTGTTACAGCTGAGAACATTCTTTGTAAATTCGGTTAACCTTTGCTAACTACCTGCAGGCTTTTAGTGATGACTAGATTTAGCACATTAGCAGTGCCCTAACAGTGTCTGATTAGTTAAAATAAAATCATGATACTTCTCATAAAACAGATGTCAAGGCAGTGTCAGACTGAATGAATAACAATAAACTCACTACACCGGTGCTGCAGATTGAGTGCTCACCTATGAGATGTGCAGCTCTTCTTCCCGTAGGAAATTACTTCTCTGCATTTGACCCATTCACTCAGTGAAGCAGTGGGTTGCCGTGAATCCAGCACCCAGGGAACAGTGTGTAGAGACGGTACCTTGCTCAGGGGTACCTGAGGATAGCAGTTCAGTGGATTCAAACCCCTGACCTTCTGATCATGAGGCGAGCACTCTACCTACTGAGCTATCTCTCCTCCTCCTCCTCCTTTTTCCACTCATTGATGTCTGTTTTACAAGATTTGGATTTGGGAGAAGCACTTGGAGTTTTTTATATCTGAAATAACTTCACCCCCTTTTCCCCCAACCCCTAACCAATCGCAGCAGATGGTTGGCACATAATGAGCCTGGTTCTGCCGGAAGTTTCTTCCTGTTAAAAAGGAGTTTTTCCTTCCCACTGTTGCCAAGTCCTTGTTGTCCTTCTATATGGGATCATCTGATTGTTGGTGTTTCCTCAGTTTCTCTTTATTATTGTATTGTCCTTACCTTACAATATAAAGTGCACTGAGACAACTGTAGGTGACTATATAAAAAAATTGAATTGAATTGAATTGAATTGAAAAAAAAAAAAAAACTAGCAATATTAAGATAGTGTCGGACATACTTTCTATTTACATTTACACTGGTAACTTCAAAAGGAGGAACGAGTGCTGTTGTCTATATTGCCCCAAATTTAAAAGTACAGATTTACAGTCTCAACACAAGAACACCTGCTGTGCATTCTCGCTTGCTCACAGTCTCTCTGGATTTTTTGCCTTTTAAATATTTGACAATTTCAGGTTTTTGAACAAATGTCTCAGGAAGGTTTAAAACTCAAAAACCATACCTGTTTTAAATTTGGCCAGCCTCACCTCTGTTTGCTCAGCGTGTTCAGGTTGAGACACAGGAAGAATGCATCATCTTCTAACGTGGCTTGAGACAGCAGTCTAGAGAGGGTGGCAGGCTGCAAGGGTACACAGACTATGCGAGGATTATCCCTCGCCTGTCTTAATATAGGGACGCTATGCATTTGCTACTGGACTGCACGGCTCCTGTCGGTAGAAAAAGCAGAGCAGTGAAAATAATACATAATCAGGTGACTTGGTTGCAGCTGGTCGTGCAGATCTTCAGGTTGGAGAGGGATAATAACGAGCGAGATTGCTACCAGCAGGCAGTGTTCCTCATAGGGAATGCGCTCACATTGTGGGAACGGCAATACGTAGAGTGCATGTTGTCTTCCTGCTGTGGTGTGATGAGAAATAATACAAATGCTTGTGGCAACTGTGTCCCAGGGTGCTGTGTTTCAGTAAGCCTAATAATTCAAATCTCTAAGAATACCACCATCCTTAGAGAGTGTGCATGTTTTCATGTGGAAAGTATCAAACCGATTGTATTGACCGAATCTTCAGGGAAGGCAGCAGACTTGGCAAGCCTAGACAGCAGTGGACCTGCGCTGCACCAAATCAAAGCACAGCTTCAGACTGTGAGCCAAGGGACTGTCAGGTTTTCTTTTTTAATAGTCAAAGCTGACCATTAATTAATGTCCTGCTTTGAAATCAGCTGTTTTACACATTTATTTTCTGGCATTATTTCCTATTTGGACATTCCTTCTCAGACTTGGTCTATCCTTTTAGCCCAAAGTCAACATTTACATCACTCAGATGTTTCACAATGAACCAATTAAACAACTGGCTCGATGCACAAGAAAAACGCTAAAAGTTAGACAGAAAAAAATGCCCATGAAAACAGCCAGAGCCTTCAGCAGATTCACTCAAACTTGAATCACACACTCGAAAATGCTGCATTTCTACTGGCAGATAACACTGATGAACACAGCAAATAGAAAAAATGATTTAGGGCTCCAAATATGTGAGGACCTCAAGATTTTTATTGTGGCACTAAATTTCCCTATTGATTAAATAACATTTATTTGAGCTACAGTGTAACATGCACTAAATCCTTGAGTGAAATTACTCAAAGCAATGTGTCCCTTGTGTCATAAAATCAATGCCGAGAGGGTGGAAAGAACTGCTGGAGTTAATGGTACCCTTTTTTAATTTAAATGATAAATGCCGTAAACGCATTGTCTTCATTAAATTCATTTACAACTTTTCATGACATTCACCTTTTCTGTGTTGCGACTTTGATTCCTATTTGATGCATGAGCCGATAAACCTGGTTGGGTCACGCCGGATAGATTTCCACTAACAGGACTTTGTACAAGAGGAATATGCGCCTGTCCTCGAAAACAAAGAAGGGCATTTCAGAAGCACCCTGAATGTGTTATAGCTCACAAACTGGCATTTGTGTGTGCGGCCTCGTGTTCTTGTGCTTCTGGAAGTGTGCAGTCGCAATATTTAGCAGGTCTTTAAAATAAATATAGGCTATTGTCATGGTAACACAACTGATCCTGGTGGTATTCGTTTGACTGTTCTTTACTGTGCTTGGGTATGCATTACACATTACTTGTTAGTTTTCTTAAAAGTAATGCAGCACGTTACTTAATTTCTTGCTGGAAAAAGTAATTAATTACACTTCTATGTTACATTTAACCTGATTGAACACATTGTCAATTAATATCCAGTTAATAATATAAACCTTACAGCCCCACACACCAACACAAATCCCAATCCTAGTGAGACACGCATATCATCTTTCTTTTAGTATTTACATGTGAACACAAAGCAAAGTTGAAAATCAGCCCAAACAAACTTCAAAGCGATCGCCACGGTGATGCTGCTGTAGAAACATCAACCAGTGGAAATGGAGGCTTCAATCCTGACTTCTCATTGCTGGTTTTGTTACCTGTTGAAGATCAGGCTCTGGATGCTGGGATGAGGTGGGCATACACTCAGCTTGAGCATCACGCTGTGATTTTGGCTAGCATAGAGTTAGCATGCTGTCTGTGCACATGATTGAAAATATGGTGTTAGCAACATATTGCAGTCATTTCTGTCCATTGTGCTCTTGTCCTTTTGTGCAATACCCATACCGCCACCGTAGACTACTACACCAATTTTCTCCTCCATGCACACAAACTGAAATCAGCTGAGTGTAGCGTAAGAAGTTTTTTTTTTCCTTTCGATCCACCCGGCACTCAGATAACTCAAAAACATTTCTAATGCAATTAATGTGAGGTCTTTACCATGAAGGGCCCATTTGTCATGTGTTATGAACACCAAACTTACTGTCGACAGGATAATCTGCAGTTTTGATCAAAATGTTTTTGTAACACCAGCACTGGGCATCTCTCTTTATGACCAAATCTGTGTTGTCCACATACAACACCAGCCACATTCTGGATGCCCTTCTGTTGTGTCAGAGCTGCTGTGTCTGGGATTGTGTTGGGATATCTGACCAGTAATAGAGTCCATCAAGCTCTCTTTCGTGCTCTCTCTCACACACACACATGCACGCATGCACGCACGCACGCACACACACACACAAGCAATACTGACTGAGCCCTGATAATATCTCCTTTTAATCTGCTACCACCTAGTCTGAAAGGTTCTGGTAAATGAAAGCGAGAAAACAGCATCGTCGCCATCACCAGCTTAGATTTAATTTTTTCACGCTGCTTTTTTTGTGGTCTTCAAATGCAGTTGGTTTGGGTGGTTCCAGAATCAGCTGGAGATGTGGTGAAGTTGCAGAAGCAGATATAAAAACCTGGATGTGGGAGACATCTGGAGAGCTTGCGTTGACGAGTTTGGGGCCGCCTTATTCTGAAAAGTAACTTCCATCTCATGAGAGGAATGCATCATAATACCATTTTAATTTAATCATTATTTTCTGATTGGTTTTGAGACTTTCGTACAGACTAGACAAATATTTACCTACCTCAATGTTTTCCATGTTCAGCTGTGAAAGCAGCAACTCTGTTTAGCCAAACGCCTTCAGATTGGTAGCTCCGCACCTTTCAAGGATGTCATATTCATTATCTTGAGAGCTGGTGTTTTGAAATGTTTCAAATTGTTTTTCTTCAAGGTCGTGCAATCACGGGCCTCCTCGGCATATAGATATTTGAGAGAAATGGTATGATTTGCATCTGATTTCCACAGTGTTGTTACAAACTCAGGGCTAAAAAAACTCGAATGAGAATGAAATCAGAACAAAACCTGGATGCAGAAGTTTGTGAGGCACTTCAGTTGAAGTAACAGGCTTTTTTATCCTGACTACAATATACAGTTAATCCTCTACTTTAACTGAATCTATGGGGAGATAGATATTTATTACCTCCACACTAAGCCAGTAGGTTGGGCTGATGGAGCAGGGGCCATTGCAAACAAACAACAGGCTGCGACCAACGTTTTAGTTACATAACATAAATTAATCATTCAAAATTAAATTTAAACAGTCTGGGTTTAGCAGCAGCAGCAGCAGCAGCATTGATGACTCTTTCGCAGAACGTAGCCAAAGTTTGTCCAAAATGTGGCCAAAGCATCCAAAAAGCTGCTAAATAAGTTGGCATCTGTGGGAACTCGAGGAGGAGAGTGAGTGGAGCCGCCTTTGCAGATGTAGAGGGAGAGTCGTGACAGGTTTGCATGTAAACTGAGAGAGGAGAGATACAAGAAATGGTTGATGCACAACAGCATCACTCTATGAATTTAAACTGCATTGTCTCAGCCTTAACCTTGACTCAAAACACATTGATAAATGATACAAAATTGATACATTTTCTGTTAATGTCAGTAAATAAAGGCTGACATTAAGCCCAGAAGGGTTTATTTGCTATTTTTGCAATTCTAAAGATTATAAGATTAAATGAATAATTAATTAAATATCAGAAATAAAACTGTTAGCCAAAAAAGATTGGCTGTATTATGCAAGTGAAAGAGGACTGTGTTGATAACTCCACTTCGGTGATTTGCAAATTTATTACTCTAATAAACTCCAATATATTATTTATGATATTACTTATTAACTTATTAAGATTATAATTTTTCATCCAACCAACTTTTTGATAAATGTTTTCAACATGTAACAGACTTTTTTTTTGGTGCCCTGAACGCCCACTACTAAGTAGGTTTTAGGCACTAAACCTAAAATGTGGATGGCTTTAAAAAATAATCCCATGAGTAGATTTTATTAATCAGACCATAGACCAAAGAAGGTGAAGTGAACAGTGACAAAAAAAAAAATCTAATTCGAAACTACTTTATTTCTCTCGGGTACAGGATAGAGTAGCTCCTTTATGACTCTGGCCGGACGTTACAGCGCTAATCAGATGGGACTAATCACACTGTGCCCGCGCAGATAGGAATAAAAATACCTAAATGGGCTGTAATACCACCACCACACTAATTGTTACTAGTGCACTTAAATCTTTTACCTGGGTGTCAGAAAGAAAAGGAAATAAGTGCTCCTTGTTATCAGTAAACAGTGCTGCTCTACTCTTGGCCATGTTCTGCTAAAGCGACAGGACCAGCTCCTCCGTGGAAACAAATCCCACAATCAGTGCTTAATTTTTAAGTCGGATGCATGCAGATTTTGGTGGGGATGTTTTGTGGTATTTGTTATAGCCTTGGACCTCTCAGTTTGAATAGAAATCCAAACATTCAGCATTATGCAACACAAGCAGGAAAAACTACTGCTGCTGGTTACAAAACAAAACAGGAAAAGAGAAAATCTCTCTCCCATTCACTCGCATCTGGAAGTTTTATGAATAATGCAGCGAGCCTGAGGTTAGGGAGGTGGAGAACGGATGCCAGTTTGAGCTTTAAACATAGAGTATTTGACATCTGAGTGAACATGGACTGACTGTAGATCTCTGCTTTGACAAACACCTCCTTCACTAGGCTGTGCTTGGCAGGCTGGCAAGGAGCCATTCATGGTATTTTTAGCTTTGCACGTTGAAGTGGAAAATTGCATAATAACTTTCATACTGTATATAGTTTAGTCATGCCGTTTAATACATTTACTGCAGTATATAGTGTAGATAATATGACATAATATTATGTAATCTAATGGTGATGCCAAAATCAGTGCACTGCCAAGTTCACCGAGGAGGGACCTTAATGAATGTTATTTATGTTTTTTTTTTAATGAAGATGAGCTGAGTGTCAGCTAATGGAATTTTTGAGTTACCATTTAAGGGGAAAAAATTATTCATTATTAATTTGTAAATTAATTTGAAAGCTTTAACACATCTTGTTTATATTAGGGTCACTACGTGACACCAACTATCTTTGCCATGTTTACTCTGTGAGCCTCAAAATATGAATGACAAAAAAAAATAATACGAATAAAAAAATAATGGAGATCTTTTTGTTCTTTCTCTTTTTTTAACTTTCTCCTGAGCTTCCTCACCAAACACCTGCAGAGTACTATAGGGTGTGGGTGCACCCTGTTATGCAGACTGCTGGATCATGTATAAGTGTGTAGCGGGACTGCTGTGCCTTTTTGGCCATAGGCGCTGGAAGCCCTGCAGCTTCCCGGATTAGGAATTCTTCTCACTTGCCTAATAATTACATGCTGATTTGAACGGTTGTTTTTGAAGAGCCAGCCATTCTTAATGAAGCCTAAGCCAATGCCTTAAGCTTTCAATTGGAATTCAATCCCTCCCTCACTTAACACGCTGCTTCCACAATTTATATTCAGCTCACTAATACTGTATACTGAACTTTTTTTTAAATGTAGCTACTGAGCACAACTTACAAATGCTCATAGTGTGTGTGTGTCTGCAAGTCTCCAACAGCGTCCTGGGAGGAAAAGTCATAACATTGCAGGATTGTAAACACGTTGTCTTAATTTGGCACTGATTTTTTTTTTTTTTTTACAATAATTATAGAGTACTTCTACAAAGCAGTACAAAGCACTGTGATTCAGTGCTGATTCACTGATGATGAAGTATTTTTATTTTATCCTTGTACAAAAAGAAAATACATTATTTTAATATTGCTTATATAAGCAGTAAACATCAGTACATCATCTTTCTGAAGAATACACTAATGGATATGAAAGTCTTGTCTTTATTCTTCTTTTTTGGCTGCTCCCTTTAGGGGTCACCACAGCAGATCACCTGCCTCCATCTCACCTTATTTATCCTTAGCATCCTTTTCTGTTACACCAACCCTCTGCAGGTTCTCCTTCACTACATCTGTAAACCACTTCTGTGGTCTTCCTCTCCAAATTTAAAATCCTCAGCTGTAACAAATAAGATGTAATCATTTCTTTTCCTGTCCATTCTGCTCACTCACAAAAAAAATCTTCAGCTCTGCCTCTACTGCTGTGCGACACAGCCGATTTTGGTATCGATCTGATACCAAGTGAATACAGGGAAGTGCTGCCGATACAGGTACTTATGAAGGCAGCTTATGTAGAGGAGAGCGGTGTGTCACGATTTATGGAATGAATCACTGTCTATTTGCAAATTATGAACATATTTTAATGGCCACTAAATCACTGTGATTTTTACTCTGCACAATAATTAGTTAACACAACAAAATACCTTTCAGAAAAAAAAAAAGCTGGAATGTGAAATGTGCCTCTAAAGACCTTTGTGTCAGCTTCTGCTGTTTAAAATTGGGTTTTAGGGTATAAATAAAATAGATGTGATAGTCCAAAAAAATGTTGACAGTCCATATATGTTTGCATGCAGGCTTATTTTTTCATTTCCAAAATAATAATTTATTTGACATAATTCAGTGTGCTGCATAGTGAACTTAGAGGACAGAAACAAAGTATCGACCCTGTTATAACGTAGAAAAGCTTTGGTATCGATACTGTCGATATCTAGATCAATTTGCCCATGCCCCACAGGGGGCCACAAGCCAGTGTACTCCTAGTGCTGCTCCGAAGCCATTCCTAATATAGGGGGGGGTTGCATCAAGAAGAGGATCCAGCATAAACTCTTTACCAAATCAACACAATAGAAGTCTTGGCACATGGTTTATGTTCCTCAGGTACACGTTTGTGAAGGTAGAAAGAAAAAAACGGATACATTATTGACAAGTTGCAAACACGACAGTCACTCTTAGTATCAGTAAGTTGCAAAAATACTTCATCCCCTTGGTTTGATTTAGAAAATGTCATGCTTGCGATGCAGATGCGATGATTTTGGAAGGCTAACGTGTCTCAAATAATTATTTAACGTTTGCTTGTTTAGTGTGATGTGAAGCCGAGTGACAGATGTTCATTGATGTTTATATCAGCCGACTCCAGTGAGTTCCCTGCTGATTATATCCAATAAAATTATTTGGGGGTTTTATTGGAGACATTTCCAGAATTAAGTGTTTTACAGGCAGGAATGTTAAAGCAGGGAGAAGCTGTGAAAGCTATCTACAGTTACAGGACTAATAAAAAAGCTCTTTATAAGACTAAAACTTTACACGTGGGAATACTGAGCTTGTACAAAAAAGGCAAATACATTGTTTTCAGGTGGATATATGGAAAAAGTTAAATAAAGGCCAAATTAAAGTTTGCACGATTAAGCCCTCGAGGGACTTAAAACTGATACCATCCCACTTAGACCGTAAATGTTATCCCTGGATTTTATTTTGAAGTGGAACTGAAAGATTTGGTCGATGTTGCTGGATTTGTTATGCTGTTATGTGAGATTGGATCAACACAGTTCACTGCTTTGTAGCTGACAGATGAAAAGTCTATCCTCTTGCGGCTTTCAGGAGTCAGTCTTATGATACCCGACAAGGTTAGGTTAACAGACATTTCTTACGGAGCTCTTGGGAAAATACGCATCAGTAGGTGCATTACCATTGCAGGGATTTTCCACAGTTCTCTACCTGCCTTTCCACTGTTAAATCAACCTCTGGGAAGGTTATTTCAGCCAATCAAAATGTCTGCTCACAGCGCAGTGCTTTTTGAAGGTTCACGACCTTTCGACGTTGGGCTTGCAGCACTGAATGTGACTGACTGGTAGTTTTCCTCAGCATTGTTATACTTACACTTTTTTTGTTTATCTGCAACTGCAAGCATATTGATTTTTGATTTTAGGCTGTGTAACAAAATAATCTCTATCGTACCACCCAAGAGCTTTTACAGCTAATGGGCCAACAACTAATTTGAGATCTTTTGTCTGTTTTTGCTGTATCTTTAGTCTAACCTCTGTAAACAGATTTTGTATATGAACATCCAGTGAAGGTTCCAGATTTCGGGTCTTGGGTACAGACTTTGGCTGCATATGCATCTGAAGGGCAAAGAGGATAACGATAGTT
Source organism: Benitochromis conjunctus (assembly GCA_015052645.1). Classification (NCBI taxonomy): domain Eukaryota; kingdom Metazoa; phylum Chordata; class Actinopteri; order Cichliformes; family Cichlidae; genus Benitochromis; species Benitochromis conjunctus. Next base: position 18,170 of record VOQK01042002.1, on the reverse strand, counting down.
TCAAAGAAAAAGAAAAGTTCTGCAATGATTGGTTGGCAGTAGTGAAAATCTGGGCCCAGATATCATAGCTGCACTGTAAGCCCTGATGACCCAGACGTTAATTCAGTAGACTACGCCTCTGTCCTTGCATGGTTTACTTTAATTGGCTCTAATTACTTTAACAGAGGCGCAAACAAGAGCAAGTTATGAGAGGTCCAAAGGGTCGCTGTCATGCTAGTGATCGCAGAATACCAAGAGCTGAAATACTTCACACTTTGTTTACGAAAGACAAAGAAAATGACTGTGTGGTGTAAAGTGCTAGCCAATGCTGACACTGTAAAGCTACTGTTGGTCTAAATAAAGTAAGGAGGGAATATTTCGTTCTTTTTCTGCTTTTAAATTTGCTCCGTACTTACCTTAAACAGAAAGGTAAACAAATAGAATAGATTGCTGGTTTGACATTGGGAGGAGACACAAATCCAGGTCTCAAACTAGTTTACTCCCAGTGCCAGTACCAAGCCCGGATAAATGGAAGGGTTGCATCAGGAAGCCCATCTGACTTGCCAAATCAAACATGAGCACTCATCTACTGTGGTGAGTCCTTGGGAAATAAGGGAGCAGCTGAAAGTACCAGACTTTGCTAATGAATAAAGATCCATATCAAACATATCATTGAGCTTTCTTCACAGGCAGATCACAAACATTCACACTAAAATAACTCCCATTTTTTAAATAAATACACTGTTAATTAAAGTAGCAGAAAAGTAACAGCATGCACACTCTGGTGACTGGAGGTATGAAGATGAAACAGTCTTTTGAAGGCACAGAACACTTTTTTGTGTGTTTTTTGTTTTTGAATAAGTTGTAGACCAGTAACAGCATGGCGCTTTTGTTGTCCCCCAAAACTGAAATGTGCTTCAACTAAAGAACAAGAGTGGCACTGTTTTGTATTTTCCTCAGCACCTTTCAGAAACGCACTCATTTTCATGAATCTGACAGCATCAAATGCTCACAGGTAATGCTTGTTAGTTCGATCGATTTATTGAATAGCCTTATTCCTTTCATATGCCAGTGTAGCAAATTCATTTTTGCAGTGTTTGCCCAAGGTTTCTGGAGGTCTTTAGAGCCGCACATGCATTAGCATTTTAAGACTGTCATTTTGAGCTCATCATCTGTGACAGCCGATTTTCTCCCTACTCATCATGAATTTATTTCCTCTGTGACAGTAAAACACATTACAGGGGCGTTCACAATTTCCTGCAGGTTAAACTGGGCTAACTAAACAATTTTAGTGCTGATTAACTCTAAAAAGACTCCGAATTATTGGACCAAAAGGGACCATTGGCCAAGCAGCATTATGGTTGCAAACATGGCTCCGTTCGAAAACCATATCTAAGTACGCGGTATTCTTTTCTCCAGCTTACGGCAACTAAGGGTTATGCAAATTTACAGTTCACTAAATACAGACTGAAGTGAGTTAGTTCATGTGTGTAGTTCACTCTTTGAATTTCAAAGTGTTTCAGCTCTCATTAAAAAAAAGGATAAATACAATATTGAAGACTTTTTGTTTTTCTTCTGATTGACTGGAGCAGTTTGATTCACCCATCTGCTCTGTTAGAAGCAGCTTGTTTATTTGATTGGTTGTGGTTCTCCCGTGATAACATAGTGATAGACAGATGGTTCATCCAATCACCTGCTAAGTTTTCAAACAGTTTCCAAGGACAGCTACCCAGATGGTTCCAAGCAACAAACCATCTGGCACGTCAAGTTAGAAATTCCCCTCAGACAGTTTGAAAGTTGAGTTGTAAATGTGCCGTCAAAAGGCGCCGACGGGAGGAAATGATGGAGAACAGCTGCAATGATCCATATCACATACTGTAGAGCCAGTGCTTGTTATAGCAATCAATTCAATTGGGACGTTGTATTGTGATTATTGCACTGGTAGTAATGCTTCTCTTCTAACAGCCCACTAAAACTTAATGCTTTAAGTATTGAATGAAGCACTGAGGCGCTGTATCCCGTTT
>VOQK01042002.1:2679-16023 GCA_015052645.1 Benitochromis conjunctus | reverse complement strand
ATGCAGATATCATAATGCATTTGCAAATGCACACTCTATCAATGCTTCCAGATATCAAGACACATGCAGAGTCAAATTACAGCCTAATGCATTGGTTTGAACTTCAAGGAGAAAATTGAGTTTGTGGAGATTTCACTCTAAAGCTGCTTTGTACCTTTGCAACAGCAGAGAAATGTCAGCAGCCCCCTTGTGTAAGTGCTATATCACTGTTGGCCCATGTTAACATTAACTTTCTTGTGTTGAAGGATCTTGGCTGACTCTTGTTACTCTTGTCAGTACAGAGTTTGAAGTTAATCTTCTAAGAGCTATATTCAAGCAATTGCTTTTTTTAAAAATTTGGAAACGGGATGCACTCAAACCACCACTGATCAGCCATGTATTGACTTTCAAGTAGGTGGAAATGTCTGCATAAAAACAAAACAAAACCAGAAACTTTGAGAGCAGGGTCCCACCTCCCAAGTGCTTCATCAATTATGTAGGGAGCTAGTGCTTTTTGGGGTACAGCATGCAGTGAAGCAGAAAGAGAAATAGGAGACTGCTTTTCCAGCTTCGCACAACCCACTGCTACCTTCTGAAGTCATGAAGGTTAACAACACCAAAACAACAGCACAAGTCTTTATTATTCAATGAATGCAGTCTGCTGTGACAGCCCTGTGAGCGTGTCGGTTTAATGCTGTTGAGAATATCACTTAGAATCAATTAGATTTGGTGTTAGGAGCAGCAGGTGACTGCTTTGTGCCTTTACATCACTGCTGAGGGACAAGTCATTCATTTGAACTGGATGTTTTATTAATTCCAGATCGTTACCCAAGTAACGTCAAAGTTGTTGTTGAGCTACATAAAAATATACTTTAGCTCCATATAGTACTCACTGGTCATGTTGGTGTCACCCTACACAAAATAAATAGAAGACGCAAAACAATTTCATACTTCTCCAGCTTTCAGGAAATTAAGTTCCTATTTGTGACTTCCACATTTAGAGCTCCGGTTACTGATTGTATTGGATTCTTGATGGCAGCAGAGAAAAGAACTGAACACAATATTGACACGGAGAGCTTGTTAGCAAGAAACTGTTCTAGGGCTGTCCTCTAAAAGCATCAGTCACAGATCATTTTTGACAAACTGGTTATCGAATTCAAGTATTCATTTACCCACATAAATCTCCATGTGTTTATAATGAACCGATGAGAGATGCTGAAGTCTGACGATAAGTGATACCAGCTAACGGTCGAGCCGTCCTCTTTAAAAAGGCCTTATGTGATGTGGGAAGTTTGCGAGAAGTAGCTGCAGCTGGGATTTAGGTACTGGAACAAACCTGATAGTGTAGACATGCATAAGCTCATTGTAACAGATGTTCTACTGCATTGTGTTCACTGCCCTGTGAAAAAGAAAACAAAGGCTCGGTTCATGCAATGTTAGGATGCAGCTTGTCACTGGCGAGCTGGTTCAAAGGATACTAGCTAACAAGCCAAGCTAGAGTAGAAGAAAAACCCACAGCAGCAGTTTAACTTTTGAAGAACCTTAAAAACATGAGAGACAAACTCTGCTAGGACTATTATATCCTTCAAGATCAAAGGCTATGGCTAACTAGCGCACTTGAAATGCGAGAGCTAGCAAGTGTTGATCTCAGCAAAGTTTTCAACTTTATCTGACTCAGAATGAAAGATTTGCCATTGGCAACCAGCAAAAGTCAATTCTGAAAAACGTCACTCTATAGTTGCCCTAATTTGTTTTATTCAAAGCTGTATAACAAAGATTTCTGAGCTGCAGCTGCAGAACACTAGTTTTCCCTTGAGGAAACACTGAAGACTACACCACCATGCATGTGCGCCTCCTTCTGAGTGTATGCACATGTGCTTTACACTTGTCTGAGAAGCACCCAGCCATATTGATTGTTAGTAAAACATGAGTGGATATGCATGTTTTAACTGGTCTTCTTCACTGCTGGTTAGTTTCCATATAAAAGTGAAGTTCATGGCTGCCACACTTCACACACACTCTGTAGTTGTTGCCGTGCATGCTCTCTTTGCCTTTGAGAAAGAAATTTGTGGTATTTATTTGTACAACACTGGAGATTCACTTAATCACTGAAAATGTACCTGAATGGTTCAAACAATGGATATTAGTGTTACAATTCCCCCAAACCACAGTTAAGTTAATACCTTGATTTTTGGGCCACAGTTTGTTTCTTTTTGAACAGCTGCCCTCGGGCAGACGTTTCAGGACATTAAAAACAAGGACGAACAGCTTTAAAAAAGGCTTTGTTTTTTATCTGCAAGACATAGCCACACTAAACACTGGTGAAAATGTGCAGTTTGTTGTGATGTGTATATAAATATATATGGACACAGTTTTAAGCCTTTATCCAGATGTTTGCACTGTCAGGATTGTGTCTAATCTTGCTGTACATGTGCATGACAACAAAGACATTTTTCTATTATCATTACCTCACCCAAGAAAGTGTTTGTGTGCAAACAATTCTGATGAAACTTTTTAGGTGCATAGAGTGGGGTCATGGTGTGATGTTTATAATGTCACCTTTGACCTCTGAATTCTCCCACAAGGTCAACAGATTTATCTGAGGCTACGTCGATTTTTTAAAACTCCTGCCACAGTGAAGATTTTCGAAAACTCACGTGTGGACGAGGAAAACAGATTTACTCACGCAACGTCAAAGGTGTGTGTCTTTTTTGACGTCACGCTGTGCGCCACGCTATTGTTTACGTGAGATGAATTTCTACAATGGCGGATATAAACAAAATACTGTTGCTGTTAATCTTACTATCTGCAGTTTTTACACGCTTACATAGACACACGCAGTTACTGTCCCTCCGTTTAGAAAGACAGACGCTCAACACAGACGCTCTCACAACCTAAATGGCGACGCTGACGTTGTGGTTGGTTTTGAATAAATGTAATATTTTAAAATTAAATCTATGTATGCTGTATGCATTTTGTCCACTCCTAAGATATGAGTCTACACCAGCCATACTTCACAGCGCTATGACTCTGGCCATGAGAGCCTGTGAGACAAAATCCAAAATAATAGTCTTTAGTTATTAATACTTGAAATGATGAAGGCACTTGAAAAGTAACACAAAATTAGCTGCCTTCCCAGAAAAACACAAAACTTATCAGAAGTACTTAAGATTTCTTGCAGCACAAAACCTTAAGTACTCTTTCCCTCCCAGGCGTCTAGACTTCTGATTGGCCAACATTTCTACACTGTTAGGATTGATTGTTTTTGTAGTCAAACGCATCATGCCACACTTATCAGGTTTTTACTGCACTACTAACCTCTTAAAATATGTTTAAAAAGAACAAAGAAAACAAGATTAATATGTCCAAAATACATTACTGTTCCCTTAAAAGTGGATCTCGCCCAGAGAGTGAGCTGAATTGGTGAAGGTTTTCACTCTTGGAAAGCTTCTTGTTATTATATCTCAATATTTTGTTAGCGGCGAGGTATAACAAAATCCAGAGAAGCAATCTTTTTTTTTTTTGACAGGCATGATTGCTTGATCATGACTGCATCATGAACAAAAATAAACTCCATCATTCAGAAGTATTTCCAGTTTACTTGTAAACAGTCTGCAAAGATTACAGCGTTCACAGCTTTCAGGCTAGCCTGCTTTAACTACTCATTAACAGCTCCACATGGGTGTCACAGTATGGGAAGATTCAAGTATAACTGATATTGCAGACATTTCAGTTTCACAGTTCCTCCAAGCCAACATCACATGGACCCCTTGTGAACCGACAACTGTTACTTTGAAGTAAAGATTCAAAATAATTTTAAAGTCTAAGGGAACTCAAATGGCAAAGATGTAACAGTGAATTCATTTTTCTGAAACTCGGTCGGAGCTGGTCTGTGTACACGATTGTTCTTCTTGTGCAAATTTACAGTGCATGAGTGGAAATGTGCATGTGGGAGTTAAAGTGTGGTCACGAATCCATTCAATAATACTGCTAAGCACATATTTGTTTAATTTAGGTGTGTTGTACTTGAGGCCAGACAGTAGGTACTTTCATAACCATGATGTTTCATAGAATAAACAATGTTTCAGCTCGTTTTCAGCTGTGCCCTCATTTCTTTATTCTGCTATAGTGCTACAGTATGCTGCTATAGCGACATGAGTATTCTTGATTTATCAGGGAAAAGTTGTAAGTGCTCTCATAAGTAGTGCATTTACCTGACATGTGGACGGTCCCCAGTTTCCAACAGGGAGTGTATTTTTTGTGGTTTACTCAAAAGAATATTCTGTGTGTTGAAGGCAGAAATAGATGCAGTTAAATCAAGAATTTCATCGTTAACCCAACAGGAAGATTGCAATTAGGCAAATGAGAAAATTCAGGTTGCAAGAACTTTTGTGTAAACATGTAAATCTAAAACAGTCAAAGCTTAAAAAAAGTAAAAAAAACAAAACAAACAAACTTCTTGACTGTTCCCCTTTTACAGCGCGTGGGTATCAATTATCTGGCAGTGTTGTTAATTTTCATTTCAAGCTTTCATTTGTTTACGTTGATCGTTTTTTATGTATTCTGTAAAGTGAAGCTAAATTGGAAGAAATAATTTGTAACAGGAATAACGTGTTGTACCTGGCTCATCGTTTCAACAACAGCGTATGTTAGAAAAACGAACGAATATTCAGGTCGTTGCAGTAAACAACTGAATCTGAATCAACTGGCAAATTTCGAAGCCCTGCTGTTTTTCTCCAGTGGAAACGATTCACTCTCTTTTAGTTCATGCAGCACTACATTTCAGCCCACTTTGCATTTAGAGCTTTTATGTTTAAAATGATGTAGTTAAAGCAGTGGCCTTTAGATTTATTCCTATTTTAAAAATAATAATAAAAGTAGCATTTCTGAAATTTAAAATCATGTCTAAACCTGTGTACAACAATAAAACAGACATCCTCAGCCAGATGTCAATCTTATGTGGTAATGCTGTTTTTCCTAAGCTGCAGAGGTTTTCTGCCATTAAAAGTCCCTGCACTGAGCCCCACCTGCTGTGGAAGCACTACAGCACTTCCCTTGTTAGGTGCATAGCTTGTCGCTTGTGAACCTCCTGATCAAAGCTTTAGCAGCATAAGGTTCAACCCAGCAGGGCTCAATGCTCCACTGCTATAACAAAACACCAATAAGGTAAAAAAAGGTCATCCAGTAACTAAAGATGCAATAAAATAAAAAAAACAGGCAAAAATAAAACATTCTGCATGTTCCAGCTCATCAGTTGCTAACATGACACACTGCGTACGTATATTGGCATATTGTTTGAACTCAGTTGCTTGACTTGCCTGATTGTATAGTAAATCTTTGACGATGGATTCTTTGTTAAAGTGTAATTATGTCTTGTGCATGTTGGCCCCATTAAGGGAGTCCCAAAGCTTTATATTAAATTCACTTTGAGGCAGCGGATTGAATTTAACACAAATAAAGACAATAGGCAGGGAAAACTCAAAAGGACTCTAAATGGGTCTGATGAATGAGCACTGTGTTGTATATCGCACAAATACGTCTGTCGTGGTGGACTCGGACAGCTTTATGAAACAATTTAGTTAATTAAATCAAGGTTATAATAGTAATGTCATGAGATTTCAACTTCTTTGAAAGTCTGCTCTTTTGTGCGCTGCCTCAGATGGATAGATGGATGTACGGAAAACAGTGTTTTTCATTTTCAACACCTCTTCCCGTGTTTTAATAATGTCAGTATGTTAATTTCTTAGCATGTAGTACAGTATACCAAACATTTCTCTACAGTTTCAAACATGAGAAAAATACAATCCATATACATTCTGCATTCTGAACAAGTCATGAAAGTGACGAGGCTGTTTCAGTCGTGTCTTTTCCGATAGCTTTTAACCCCGGTGATTAGCCTCTGTCGGCTCCCTCAAATCTTTCAGTGACACCTCTTTGGGATCTTTATTGCCCATTTGTTGCCTTTCATTCTGGATGCTGGGAGAAAAATCATCATTAGCTTGCGTCTTATCTACTCTTTATTTTACCCCTGTGATGAGCCTTGTCTCTGGGATTTCCTGATAATGATTGGTGCAGCAGTATAAGCTTAATGGCTTCTCTTTATCTTCAAAGGCTTTGATTCTTCATTGTTGTTGCTTAGCAGACAATTAAGGGGTAAAGGCCGAAGTAGTGATGGATTTCTGTGAGTGTTTTTTTGTTAAAGCCCTGATTAAGAAGACATACAGCGGTATAAATTTTGACTTTGGGAATCTGTATTAATAATGCCACAAGATGACTTGTTTACTTATTTTTGTAATTGTTGATAGTTTGGGAAACTTTCTCTTACTTACTTCTTACAGGGAGTGTAGAGGAGGTAGATCTCTATTTGAAAGTCTCCTATTTTGACCTCTGACCTTTTAGAGTTTGCACTTTGTCATGTTCTTGTCCAAGGACATGAAGTAAAGTGCAGACCATCATGTAATAACAATAAAAGTCCATATCGCCACAGCGGAAAAGCACATTTTATATCCTCTATCAGCCCATCATACAGATAATTGTAGGACTTAATTAACTCAAGTAATTACATAATTGTTTGCATAGTTAATGTAATTAAATTACTAATTTTAGAGCAGTAATATGTTGTAATGCAGTGTAATTACACCCGCTACTGGCGAGTGGTGTGTGGTGTTTATTTTATTTATTTGAAGTTTCATGAACAAAAACCTGAATTAAAAATAACTTCCGTGGAACAAAGTTGCTTAACTAATTATGGGCCTAATTAGGAAGAGTAGATGGCCTAATAGGGACTCTATATAGACACTATGCTTGATTGGAGCTTGGCATGTCATAACAGAAGCTAATTGACTTTAATGTACTTGGTCTGACAATAATATACCACAGTTTTTGCTAATGCGAACCAGTACACTGAAAAAAAATTCTTTGAATTTACTTAATTTTATTGTGTACACCGCTCCCACACGATTGGACAAACAGCATAACTTCTCTTTTTGCCCCCACACTGAAGTTTTTCTTGTCACACTGAAGTATTTCATTCACACAGAACTGTAAAAGTAAATCACGTGATTCAACAGGATTTTTGGTATTTTCTGTAACTCCACCTTATTGTCAACCATTAAAGTAATGTCATCGTGTTCAGGGTAATAGATTATCAACTGTAACTACATCTCGGTCTCTTAATGACAAAATTGCTCAAAGTTATTCTGTACTGAGTACACATGACACTGCTGTAATTTAACATTTCTAGTGTCTCACGTCTGCATTTTCTGACAGACTTTAATTTATCTATACAAATCTAAGGAAGTGTTCAAGTCTTTTTACAACGAGAGGAAGAAATTTAGTTTTTCATATATGAGAAGCTGCACTGCATTTATTCCGTGTTTCATTTTTGAAAGTTGTAAAAAAAAATTGTTTTTTTAACTTGTATATAGTGAGACGGTCTAATATGATAATACTGTATATACTGAAGCAGGAAACTTATAACCTTCTGTCAACCTGTCATGAACAATTAGCATAAGCAAATAAGTATAAAGTATAAGTAAATTCATAAAGCTGTGCTTATTTTGAACAGTTTTGATTAATCCTCCTAACTAAATTCGATTTAGTAAACAAAGAGTCCTCTTAGACTCATATTTATTCACACTAGGTACCTATAATAACTGTTTTTCTGACTGTCACTGTAGACATCAAGCTACAGTTACTTAAAAAAAAAAGACTGCTGTAATATTTACTTCACTCCATGAGGATGAATAATTTTCATTTTAGACACACTAGAGATTCCCTCTTTGCTTTGATTTTTGTTTTGATTTTAGTTTTTAATTGTGAAAACAAGGATACTTTAAGTGGAAGAAGGTGGATGGATAGAAAATATCATATACACTACATGAACAAAAGTGCTGGGGCACCTATACGTTACACCTACAGAACAATGCCCTAAAGCTGACAGCAGACAATTTTTGTGTTGATGTTAATGCCAAAAGTCTAAAACTTAGCAGTTACTGAGTCAGCAGAGCGTTGGTGACTTACACAGCATGCTCATCACTGTTTCTCAATGCTGCAACACTGCGGTTTGCAATAATACCACTTACAGGTAATTGTGGAATATCTAAAAGGGAAAAAATTCACAAACTTGAGTTCAGTCAGTTCTCTACAACGGCCCATTGTTTTTTACAAATGTTCGCAAAGGCAGACTGCATGGCTGGGCGTTTGATTTTATTCACCTGTGGCAACAGGACTGAAAACACATGAATTCAACGATCAAGAGGTACGATCAACACTGGTGTTCATATAACGTAACCATATTAATCGACCGTGCTAAGGTGTTGATGTCTGATAAGCTACAGATGCGCTCCTTCATGGAAGAAGAACCACTGCCTCTCATTAGTTAGAAAACGCTGTGGCTGTCCTTCATTAGAACTGCCACTCAACAAATTGGCAATAGGGTTTGCAGGTTGGAAAAAAGGCCCCATAAAAAGATTCAGTTTCTCGCTGCAACCTGCATGGACATCTTTCGCTTTCCCCTTTTATACATCTAGATAGCAGTGCAACAAGGAAGGGTGAGGCATGTACATGTACTAACGTTTATCTAAATATTACTTATATGACCCTACATGGTGGAGCATCTATAACAAAGAGGAAAACAGAGTCAACAAATCAATTCCCCAATTCAGCTACAGTTAGGGCCATGCATTTAATTCAATACATTTTATTGAAATATATTGTTATACTTATTGCTAGCTATTTACCAATTACTGGCAATAAGTCATTCTTGTGTCATTGCAGAGTACTGAAATGATCTGGTAAATCTATAGGACTAAAGACAGCAATCAGACACCCTCCGATTAATGTGCTGGGGCAACTCAGGTTTCAGTAGCTTGTCCAAGGATACTTTCACCTGTCAGAGAGATTGATCCACCTCCCTCTCGATTGGTAGACAACCCACTCTGCTGCATGAGCTCTGTGACTCTACCACAAGATGATGTGGTAGAGTCCTGTGTGTGAACCAGGTTTGCAAAAATGTTCAAGAGGAACGTGAATTTTGACAGAAGCACAGAATATTGCCATCAAAGTATTGAGTGTAATTTCTGACCTCACTTGAAAGCGTCATCAGGGATCTGCAGTGTCTTTTTTGCCATATTAACCAGCAAATTATAGTTTCACTTTCTCGGCGTGGCCATGGGAAATCTTCCTTTCACTTTCTCATCTGATGGCCTTGTTTGTCTGGCAGATGCAAAAACGATTCAACTTAGTTCCATTTGGAAAAGAAAGTTCTCAATGAAATTCGAGTTCCTGTCAGAAATGTACTGCAGCATAGTTACGCAGCGCTTAACATGTCTGTTTACCTGACACCACAAAGATGAAAGGTTAAAAGATGACCAATGAAACCCTTCAAGTCTGACCTCAACCTGCATTATCATATTAAGGATATTGATTATGTCATTCTGGCAGTGACTAGGCAAACAAGAAAAAACATAATACATCCAGATGCCTGGTCAACCCAACCCAATTCAACTCGTTGTCGAGTGGAGCAACACCATTGCCAAAGTTGTGATTGCTATGCAAAATTAAAACTGAATGCACTCACACAGCGCTGTAGATTAAACATGATTCGAAGCCCTCACCAACAGAAAGCCACGTGTCAAACTATGCCTCATCCACAAATGCAAGTTTAAACTGTCTAATGCAAAGATACGCACAACCCAGAAACACCACCTGAGCTCGTTTAAACACGTCTCTGTCGCAGCGTTTTTAAAAACATCTTACTCATATAAAATATTTCAAAATGAAGATATGTTTTTAAAAATAACTGAGTTTAGGTTTGAACTTTGATGGCCTTTGATTGATCTGATTAGCATTTTCAACTGAACATTTAGATGGTAGCAAATACTTTTCATCTATTTTTTTTTTTTAAGTTGAAGAGTGGTTTTCCCTCAAGATGCCCACCAAGTGCACTTCCCAAAATATTACAAGATCAATAACCTTCCAAAGCACTTCTCTGTTATTTGTGATGTTTTGTTTCCTGAGCCACATGAGTGCTCTTGATAGTTTGCAGGCAGCCTCCCATGTTTTGTGAGGCCCTGTGCAAGGTCAGTTTGAACTATTTAGTTCGTGGATTTTTTTTATTGATTGAGAACAAAATGCCAGCAAAACAACTTAGTTCATTTAGTACTTTTTGTCAACCAAGTTTTTTTTCCCCCACGAATAATAATATAAATGTTTTGGTGTAGCACATGTTGAACTTTCATTGCTGATTTTTTTGTCAAACCTCTCTTGTCTCAGTCTTGTTTTTGAAGCCTTTCCTTGCAATGGGAGTTATGAAAAGCTGTTCCACAATGCACCCTCTTGTCATACATTTGGTCTAAGCTGTGTGAGACAACCTATCCAATGATGTTAGAAATCAATGTAATTTGCTTGGTTACTTGGTATTTATAGCTCTTAATACTTATGCAGATAAGACAGTTGAAGTAATTCATCAGTGCACTACAGAAATATTTTCGCATGTGAGCTTCAGGCTAAAGGCACAAGTACAGATAAACACAATGTGCAGTAATGAGTTATGTTTTCTTGACCACAACCTCTTGCCGAACTTGCTTCTTTAATTCCTGGGTCATCTATTTAACATAATCATCTTTTTACTGCTCTTATAACAAGCAAATCTAACTGTCAGTCAACAACAAGTCACATGAAACTATTTCGTTCTTGACCCAGCTACTCAAAAACATTCAGCTGCCAAGAGTTCAATTTTTGTTTTACAAAGGCCATACAGAAAGTTCTGCTTCAATAATGTTGATATCCAGGCTCTGGGGAGGCCAGTCCATGACTGATAATGTTCCATTATTCATTTTTCTATCCAGGTAGGCTTTTACTGTAATCACAGTGTGTTTGAGGTTATTGTCATGCAGAGAAATGAGGCTGCTGGAACTCAGTTCCTTTCCAGATGGTGGATCAAAATCACATGGTACTCTTCTGTGTTCATTTTTCCATCAATTTTAACAAGATCTCAAACACCACTTGCTGAAATGCAACACCTAACCATGACAGAGCCTCCACCATGTTTTACAGATTTATGTAAACACGCAGTGTTGTACCCCTCTCCTGATCTCCTGTGTACATACTGACGATAGCCAACAATCTCAAATTTGGATTTAGACTCCATGAGTCCCGTTGCCACTGATTTTCAGTACAATTCTTGTGTAATTTGGCACATCCCAGCCTTTTCTCCCTGTTTCCGTCCTTAAGAATGGCTTCTTGAAATCAACCCTTCCACTGACAGAATTTCTGCCGATGCCTCAATGCACAGTAGATGGATCAGCTGAAGGTTCAGATGCATCGCTCTGGTCCTGTGTCAGGTTTTCACTGGATTATTTTCTTTTTTCTTAAGGACATGACTTTCAGATAATGTTCATCATGTGTAGATATTTTTATGCCTGTCACTTCATCTTTTGGCCCCCACCTGTGCAGTTTCCTCACATTTCTAAGGACGTACTGCACAATGCGATCAGATATAGCAATTTTCAGATAGCTCTTTGGAAATCAAGTTGTTGGTGCAAAAATACGATTTCATTGCTGTCAAACTGTGTTAACATTGACATTTTTCATAGATTTAAATAAAGTTATAAGAACAAATTATTTGTTTTTTGACAGGCTGTTAGTAACAAAGTGTCGTAACATATTATTTATATTTGGTTAGACTGTCTGGCATGTATGGACACAACACTGGTTCTTCCCTTGAGTTAGGTGTTTGTTTGTTTTTTTAATGGCTTTTGATCAGTTAGTGTGCGGTGGTTTAACACATAAAAAAATAACTTTGAAAATGTCACATACAAGTATGGGACTGGGGTGAAAAAATTAAAGAAAACCTGGTGAACTGTTCCTCAACACCACTTTAAAAATTCCAAGAAAGTTGGCTCCTTGTAAGAAACCTACAGTTATTAACCTTATGTGATTCCTCTCTCTTAATAGTACAATACCAACCGCATACTTAGTGAATACCTCAGGCAGCAGAAACCCAACAAAGAAGAGGAGCAAGGAGAAGAACCATCATGGAAGGACAGGCCCCTGCAGGGTATGAACTATTGGCAGATAGAGGGAGGGGCAGTGAAGAAATCCTACCAGTAGCTGCACAAACCTGGACTGAAAAACAGCACAAAGGCACTAATCAGAGCTTGTTCCTGTGCAGCCATAAGCACAAGGTTGATAGAGGCTATCACACCAGGCAAGACCCCAGGTGCAGGCTGTACAAAGACATCCCTGAAACAGTCCAGCAGATAATAGCAGGGTGCAAGATGCTAGCAGGCCGGGCATACCTGTGGGACAGATACAGCCCGACAAACTGGTGATGGCTAACCAACTGAACGTAGTAGTGGTGGTGGACAAGCTGAAGAAGACGGCCATAGCGATAGCAACATGAGGAAGAAGAACACGAGAAGCTCTTGAAGTACTGAGTGCTGAGAGAAGGACTCAAGAAAATGTGGAGGGTGATGGCAACAGTGTTCCCAGTGGTAATTGGAGTGTTTGGTGCAGGAACAACATCTGAGATCTCTATTCAGAAGAGCACAGTCCGGTGAACAGCAAAGATACTGCACAGGACCCTCAATCTCTCAGCCTCTGGAAGAGGACCCGAATTTGAAGCATAAAGACCGCCCACAAGAGCGAGAGGGGAATTAATTTTTTTATATAGTGCCTTGAGTTAAACACATGCATGTAGTTTAACCATCTCTGAGTCATGTGTCTGTAAAACTAAATTCAACTTGATGATCTGCCCTCAGCTTCTTCTAGGCTAATTAAAAAGGAGCCATGAAAGTCCACGTGGACCTGGCTCTTATTATTTGGTTTGACAGCTCTGGATTAAAACATATTTCAAAAGTTTCAACCCTCTGCCTCTGAGTAAGGGAATGGCAATTTAGCAGCATGCCCAGACTTTTTTATCTGTTTTAACGTTCACGGTACACAGAGCTGTCATTGTTGAAAACACTCACTGGGTTTGCCAATGTAATTATCCCCACTCACCATGGACAGAAATGCCTTCCTGCATGTTATCAAGTACATTAAAGGAAAAATTATTGGCTGTGATAGAAATTATGAGCTCTGCAGGTGAACACAGGGTTAGAGGATGCTTTCCGTCACCTTTTTTCTGCAGCACTGTGTGTGGGAATTTCATGTTATACATTAAACTGATGATTGCGACAATGCTGAAGATGACAGTTGACATAAATTATATGCCATACAGCCACCTGCGCCCTTTCTCTGAATTTGTCCCTTTTTTTTCTCCTTACCCTCTCCTTGCTTGTCTTCTTTCCTGTATTAAACTATGGCGCTTTAAGCTGTATTGTATGCTGGAGCATCCTGAGTGCCTGTGTCTGGATGCTT
>VOQK01042000.1:2924-15965 GCA_015052645.1 Benitochromis conjunctus | reverse complement strand
GGGGGGAGCGGCAGGTTAGTGGCCCCCCCAGCCGTAGAGGCAGAGGAGGCAGCAGGCGGAGGCGTGGAGTGCAAGGGGGTTTGGGAGGAGGCTAGCTGTGGGCCCAGCGAGGGGCCAAGTGCATTCATGGGGAGGTTAGCACTCTGCTGCTGTTGCTGCTGCTGGAGAGAAGGACACACAAAGAGCAGGCAGACACACAGACAGACACACACACACACACACACACACAATAAGCAGACAAACATACAGTCATAAGGTCAAACAGACGAACACAACATCGCACACAATTTGGGGTTTAGAGAGCACCTTGTGATTGGTAAAAGAACAATTTAAGAGCAATTAGTGTGTTGTATGAATGGTTAAAGTCGTTTGAGTTTAGTTCTTCAACAACTAGTTGCAATTAGCATGACTCTGAAGAACTCTACAGAAATAAGCCAAACCAAATCCTTTATGCAGCTCTGCTTATTACAGCCTCTACCTCCTTCCTGTCTCACCTGAGTGACAGCAGCCTGTGCCTGTGGCTGACCCATGCCTGGCACCACTGTGACATTCATCGCACCCGTTGCAGCAACTGGAGCAGATCCTGGAGGAAACTGGTTCTGAGGCAAAAACTGACCCTGGTTGGCAGTCTGACCCACCATGTTTCCTGCGCTGTGTCCAGCCATCATGCCCTGGGCCTGGGGCATCCTAGAGGGAGACATTCCCATCTACGAGGAAGGAAAGAAGATATTACTAGTTGCAGTAATATTATTTACACACCTAAGTTAGCTTATGCATTCCTCCAGAGCGTGTTACTGTGTGCCAGCTCATGTTACATGTCTGCCCCATGTATGGGTGTGATTTTTATGGCCCCCATTCTGACCCCTTACCGCTGGGACTGAGTTTATGTTCATTTGTTGGGGGTGATTCATGGGTGAGGCAGCTCGGGGTCCCATTGGTGTTTGAGACATCTGGGCATTGGGTAGAGTCATGTGGTTGAACTGGTTGATTCCTGTACAGAGTAAATCAGACACTTTAGAAATGGGCACAAAAAATAAGAATAAAAAAATGTGACCCGAAGCCAAGCTGGTAGAGAAAGATTTTTCCTGATTTAGTTCAATTGTAACTTCCCCATTCTTCTTCTTGCCTCTCTTGTCTAATGCTCATCATTTCCTGTACCATACATTTTATGCAGTGTTATAAGCATGTCTGGCTATCCTTTATCCTACCAGTTATTTTATTTCACTTTTTGTGCAGTCTGAAACTCCCATTTGTATTATTAAAAATGTACCTTGTGAAACCTGCATGCGATTCATGATCTGATTTGGCATGTTGGGAAGAGGAACAGGTCCATCTGCAAAAACAAAACAAAACAACTTGTACACAGATACTTACAGTTAAAGAAAAACAACAATAACAATTAAAAAAAATAAATAAATTGCAACATCAGGAGAGATGCTGCTGAGTGTAGGCTGTTCACTGAGCTCAGCTCATATATCCATTTTCAATTTTAGACTGTGGAGGGACAAACGAGCTTTTGAAAGTGATTAGACCCATTAAGGCACAGGGCAATATGGATAAAACCTCTGGGCATACAAACATGACTAAAAGTACAATTCATGATTATGCCATGTCTCATCAAATTGAGACAGGCTATACAGGTAAACCACTTAAGTGGCTGCCAGGTATTTTTATATAATCCTAAATGGGTAATAAATCAATTTGAAAACAATGAGATTTTACCCAAAACATGATTATACAATCTTATACTTACTCTGTGGTCGTGGGCCCAAGGCATTGGGCTGGGCTAGGACTGGTTGCTGGGTTCCCTGGGCAGCCATAGGTGCCTGGTTGATGATCTGTTTCTGAAGCCTTGAACGCCTCTTCTCCTCCAACTCTTTTTGGATTTTGTATATTTTCTCAGCCAAGAAGTGATAGTACTCATCCTAAAAGGACGAAGGTTGGAGGGGTGAAGAAAGGCAATATTAAACACTGAGGGAAAAGGCATACCGGTATTCTATGAAATTTTGGGTTATGGTCAAAGCCTTGCGTTTGATCTTGAATGCGTCAAGTTGAGCAATTCAAGTCAGTCCCTGGCTGATGCGGTTTTTCAGGATACTTACCCGGCTGTTAGCTGACTCATACATATCACCTTCCACCTTTCTGGCATAGGCCACTAAGTTCTCCATTCGCCTGTCCTTCAAAGCTGCCGGATCAGGGGTAGGGAATATGGCTTGTACTCTGTAGCAGAAAAAACAAGATCAGCAAAGAGTACTTCTGATAACTTCTACTTCATTTCAAATCAAGAAGTGACTAACAGGTAACAGTTGGATCTCTCCAGCAGAGGTATGCACTTACAGTTTGTGTACGAGGTGATTGCGCAAGTCCTGAGTGACGTGCTCATGCCAGGTTTTCCTGGAGCCTGTGGCAGAGACAGGTGCTGCTGTGGGTAGGCTGCTCATTGAGCCCACAGCTGACCCGTCTGAGAGCAGCTGACTGCAGGTACAAATGGAGGAAATTTAGAAATCACACATCCATGGATATCTATTCCTGTGGTTACTCAATTTTAATTTAATTTAAAACTTTTTTTTCTAAAAAGCGAACCCCAAACAAACAGGTCAACAAGTACTGTCAATAAATGCAATGTAATTATTGTTATTGTACTTGACAGAGACTGACTTGTTAGTGTTGAGTGTGTTGGGAAGGGAGTCTGTGTGCAGGTTTGTCTGTTCTGAAGTGGGCACACCCATTGCTGCATTTCCAAGAGCCATCTGGTTACCTGTGAATCCAGCATACAGTGAGCAAACGGGACTCCCTTGATTTAAAAATCAAACTCAGTGGATACAATATGGCTATGAACTGTATTTATTTTTAAGCATAAAAAATTAATTCACCAAGTGCATTGATGGGTCTCATCTGCTGTGAAAGTTGTTGTTGAGCCTGGGTGTTCGGTGCACCTGCTGTCTGTCCTGCGCCTGGAGCCTGCTGGGTTGGAGCCTGTCCAGTGGCCTGACTGCTGTAGGGCAGCCCAAGTGCCGCATAAGCTCTCTGCATTGAGCTGGGGTCTATGGGGGTTGAGGTACTAATGGTGGGAGTACTAGGCTGGCCCACGCCTACAGAGGACATGGAGTTCTGGAGGCCTGTAGTCGGGGAGCTTAGTATGGCTGGGGAGGGACATCAAAAAGTCAGCCCACAACATCCACATGACATCGTAGTGTTTTATATTGGCAACAACCTGCCTCTTACACTAAAACTGCAGCAAGTTGAGTCTGTACACAAAATGCACATGTGGATACTACGAGCGATAAACATGAATAGAAACATTTTTGGAATATAGAACTAATTAAAAGGCAGCGGCCTTTTTAAATAGAATATTTCCAACAGGTAAACAAAACACACACACACATCTGCATGCTTTGACCTCGGGCAAGATTAAGTCACAACATGGCAGCATGATACATTCAGAACATTAGTGTAAGTCTAAACGCTTTAAAAAGCCGACGACTGAATAAATGTATAAATCGCTTTTAGGGGAAGAGTATTAGCATATTTTTACGGGTTCAGGTGTTGGCTGGGCTAAAAGAACAAAAAAACATCTCTCAGTGTGTGCAAAGACTCAAATCAGATGAGGCAGAACAAAGAAAAACTACACCGTTTGTGTTGGCAGCAGCACAAGCCCCAATATCATGTTCTTTAACATGCAAGCCAAACTGGGAAAGACTGAGACTGAAATGCTTTAAGTGATGAAATATGAGGTGACAAAAGAAAAGGAATCCAAGTAATCTAGGCAGAATAATGAGATGATATGACTGAAAATGCAGCAAACCAGCCAGATGATAGCAGGTACATGAACACTAAACATCAACACTAAACAGGAAGAACACAAGCTTCTAGTATGTGTCGGAAAGAGCGTCAAAGTCAGCTCTGTTCTGGTAGAGAGTAGTAGTAAATAACCCAACAGCCAGTTGCTCTGTCGGACTCCATGAGCACACGCTCTCTGTATCCTCTCTCACCCTCGATCACACTGCTATACCTCCTGTGTGTCAGATTACAAGCCCAGCAGGACTACACTCTTATTCGCTGAGTGCTTTTAGTCATCGCAGAGAAGCAAAACCCTAGAAATAAATAGCCCGACTGACTCTGAATGCCAAGATATACATAATTCTAAACACACACATTCCTGACTTTCGAAAGCAAGCCTTTCTAAAAATGTCACTACTGCGACCATTAGAGTTCAACATACCAATCCTGCAATGACTGAGACACAAATTGAGACCGTTAAAAGAAAGCACACCAGGTTTCAGTATCTTGCTTACCAAAAACAATCTCTGAAAACAATTTTAGCCTAGTTTTTGATTTCTGCAGATATAAGTGACCTGACAATGCTCAGGCAATGGTGGGCCAGAGATCGCTACTTAGATACTTACGCTGTTGGGTGCGCTTGTCGCTGGCATTCTTCAGCGGCAGGCAGACGGGACAGTCGTGTCGAGTGCAATTTTTCCAGTGGGAGATGATCTGTCTGGAGGACGCACAGTGAGCCACTGCAAGAAGAGAGGAAGAGAGAGGAACAAGGTTGAAAATTGTGATACCATCTGTCATATTTGGTCACATCCAACCTGACTAACTTGAAATCATTATGGTTGTTGCATTTACTCCAGTAATGCAGAAGACATTAAATTAAATTTTCTTCCACACTAGTCAACCTGTGTCCAACATCGCTTCTTCCCGCCTCCTTTTTTACGTTTACCAAGAATCCCAGCTGCAGTTCTGTCTTCATCTGAACAACATCTATCACAGACAAGGCACTTGTGGTAGATTACGTCACTTCAAAAGACCCAGGTTGAACAATTCAGAACGGACGTTCTTGATGGGTCTTTGATTAACACATGACTGGTTTCTGTAATGTACTGGCTAATTGCACATCTAACCTCAAGCTTGTTCCTTTGGGAAAGTTCCCCCCCCCCCCAAACTGAAACTCTCATGAAAATTCTACACAAAACACTAACGCACAAAAACTTGCTACACTCTTGTTTACTTGTCCTCTGAGAAAACAAAGAAAAAAAACAACATACTGACACAGTAAATGAGAGACACTGGAGAACAGTCCAAGTTACCTCACCATTTCAGCTCACTGCGGTAATTTTCCCTCTTGAAAGACTGCCGGTTTAGCCTAGTGGAGAGGGGACCTACACTGCATTTCCTAATGGGAAACTGAACAAACCGGGGTACTTCATTTCATCTCTGGCCAGGCTAATGTAGTAGGAGCTAATCTGACAAGAAATCACAACCTGGCGCTTGCTTGCTCCTTGGCACTAAGTAAATGCTGGTCCACATTAAGCTGCTACATGGATTCAAGGGCTAGGCAGAAATTAACATAATTATGTTTTATTATTTTTGTAAGAAAGCCAAAAGAGCTGGCAACAACTCAAAGTGCTGCTATCATACTAGTATCTTTTTATAAATTCAGTATGCAAAGAAAAGCTCTCATATTGAAGTCCAGTGCCAATCCAAGCACAACTCGCACGACTCACACTATAGACTCTGGGGTTTCTCACTTGAAAATAAACGGAGTCAACAGACATCAGATAAATCTAAAACGTTAGTGATAACTGTGTGTCGGGGAACAAAATCTCACTACACGGTTATTTCAGTGGTACTGAGAGGCAAGGATCCAAACCAAGAGGAAATGAGCTGGTATGGAGAGAGCAGACACAGACTCCTATACACTTAACACACCTTGGCCTCTTGTGTGTTTGGCTTGCAATTTAACTTAAGCATTCAAGCCCAAAAGCTGTGCAAAGGACACAGAGCCAAATTTAAATGAGAGTAGCTTTAGGGGAATTTTTCATCGTAGGAATGCTGGGGCTGACACAGAAAGGAGCAGACAGAAACAAACAAGCAAAAATTCACCAACAGAGTGAAATCAACTTGTGGAAGGAGAAGGAGCAGACTTAGTCACAAACAACGATAAGTGTGGGAGTTTCCCTTGCGCAAAGTCTGGTCAAGATAAATAGACCTAGAGCAACCATCAAACTTGCATATGATAAAAATGGAGCTCAAATTGGACATAAAATCTAATATATTATCCAGGGCTCTAAAGTGCGACCGATTTGGTTGCACATGTGACCTAATTTCTCAATGGTGCAACTAAAAAATAATAAAATAAAAAAAAAAATCCTAGGTCGCACCGGTGTGACCAGCTGTTCGAGAAAGAAGAAAAAAAAAAAAAAGTCTCCACAATTCTGAAAGTCTCTGTGTGCTCAACAACAGATACACATTATGGCCATATCATGGTCTAAACCAATCAGAGATTTAGAGTCAAGGGAGGGACCTCTCTGACCTGCTGTGGTCCAGATATTCCTGTAGGCCTACGTGTGTGTATGTTTGAAAGTACAGGCGGATAGAGAGAGGTGAGTAGCCCAAGACTGATTAGAAGCCATGAGGAAAACATGAAAAGAACGATTGATAACTTTTCATTAAGGCCGATCTGTCCGAAATTCATAGCCAGTGCTCTGACACGGAGCCATCAACCTCTCAGGTTATGTCTAACACTGGTCCGCAGACGGCATCAGATAACGAGCCACATACGATCGACTCCGAGCCAGTAGCCAAGTAAAAGCAAGAAAGTGTACCTTTCAAAGAGAATGGCTTGAATGGCTTACAGTAAAGCTTACAACATGATGCGCTGCATTTACTGTCGTGAGTGTGGAATCGCCAGCAATACTGCATTGATGACTGCAGAAAATACGTTTTGAAATGAAACACTGAAAAAGCACATTGTACCCAGAAAACACATTATATGCCACAATAAATGCACTGCGCAAGTGTCCCCTCGCCCCATTGCCTTTCAGCGGCAGGCAGCAGCAAACGGGGATGAGGCCGACATGATGATTAAGTTTAACATTGCCTACAATACTGATAAAGAAGAAATTCCGTTCACAAAGTTCAAGTCTGACATAATTCTTCACAAGAAAAATGACTTGAAAGTAAACCCCACGTACAGTAATGATGTCACGTGCACCCAGTTTATAGGTGTCATCGCAGACACATTGAAAAAAAGAAGAAAAAAAAGAGATCAGTGGAAATTGCGAACAGAGCACACTTTGTGTTGACATGTAAAACTGCAGTGTTAAGCGATGCGGTTGAAAAACTTGGGAGCACCTAAGAAAAAAAAAGTTAGGCGCATCAGTGCAACAGAAGTAAAAAGTTAGTCTAGAGCCACGTTATTTATGAATAATAATAAGATCTCATCATTAAACACAATAGAGAAGGATGAAAATACTTTAGATGTATTGTGTTATGTTGTTACTGTTTGTTGCAGATTTGCTAAATTGATAAAGCTGACACATCAAATAATCTAATCACAAAATATACATTTCAAAAATATCCAGAACAAAGAGGACTAAACTAAACTGTAGGTAATTGTGGATTTTTTTTTTTTTATTTAAAGTACCTGAGGCAAAAAGGGACAGGGTTGAGAAACTCAATTTTATGTTTAAGACCCAACAAATAGAGAGAACAAAAACCCAAACATTAAGTTCAGCAGCTCTCTTTAAAAATGATGGAGAGGCATGAATCATAAATCCTTTGAGTGTCTCTAGAAGCACACTAGCTTCAAAAACCATGAGATGTATGAAGGCAGGAATTTCTGAATTTCTAAATTTGGACAAAACAACAACGGCTTTGGTAACCAAAAATCCACTTCTACCTTTCCATTCACCTTTCAGCACAACAATAACCCAAAGCATACTGCCAAAACGCAGCTGGAGTAGCTTTGGGACAATTCTGTGAGTGTTCTTGGTTTAACTGCCAAGATCAAGGTGCACAGAGCTTGTGGAAACTTGGCCAAGGAGGAGGTTCAAAGAAGCAGGTCCTGCCAAAAGGGCTCCTACATGGTGATTTATGCATCTGAAAATGTTTGTGAATGAAATCCAATTTAAAATTGATTCCATGAATCTAATCTGTGTTTCAGGATGATGACAAAAAGGCATACTTCTACCAAAAATAGCAACACAGATGGCCACAATATGGGAGTAAATGAAAAGAAAGCTGCTGCTGCTAAAAAAAAAAAAGTTATCCCAAATGGATGCGCAAATGTCAGCAGTTTTCTTCTTGAGGCAGCTACTAATCAGGTTTGTTTGTTACCAAAAAAAACAAAAAAACAACAACAAAAAAAAAAAAACAGGACAATTATCACTGTTTACATGTTCTCCCCGGGTACTCGGGCTTCCTCCCGCAGTCCAAAGACATGCAATTAGTGAGGTTAGGTTAATTAATGACTCTAAATTGCCCATATGTGTGAATGTGAGTGTGAATGGTTGTCCGTCTGTCTGTGTAACATCTCTGTCTCTCGCCCTGTGACAGCTGGGACAGGCTCCCTGCGAACTTATAAGGATAAGCGAAAGAGAATGGATGAATGGAGTACAGCGCTATCTATTCAAGAAACAATTTTTCCTTCTGAAATAGTAACACAGCAACTGAATGTACAAATTCAGCTCTCAACTAAGGTTGGGCGATTGGATGAATATATCGACTGTCAACGATAGGCTGAGCCTTTTGCCGATCTTTTTTACAAGAACGATTTATTTATTTGCCCATGAGTAAGTTTGCTAATAATGTTGGTTGAAGCTAAGAGAAGCAGTTAACGAAAAAAATAATAGTGCTGTTTTAACAGTACCCTCTTCCAGCTGTGAGCAAATGCCCCCTCCTCAGAGTGCGCCCAAATGCAGCGATTCATTTACTGAAACTCATAACAGAAAGAAAGAAAGGCAGTAGCCTATGTTCAGAGAGAAAAAAAACAACAACAAAAAAACAAACAACAAAAACATTTGATTTAAATAAAAAAAAAAAATAAAAAAACCCTACAATGGTGGGGAGGCAAAACAAAGACAAACTGTCTTGTTTTTTCCATTATAACCGTGTTTACAGGCCGTTCCAGTGTTTCTGTCTTACACTCTCGACCAAGAAATACAAATTTAAAAAGTTAAAAATCAAAATGTCTCTTCCAGCAAACATAAAAAAAATTAGGTGCATCTCAAATAAATAAATAAATGAATAATCCCAAAAGTAGCTATATTAATACTCAAACAAACAAAGAAAAGAAGGTAAAATATTCCCTTCAAACAAAACTTATAAATTCTAAATGCGCAAATCAGTCCGTGCATGATTACATTGCTCCGCCCATCAAAAAGTCCAAACATATCGCCTGATGGTTACTGGACTGACAATTGTAGGTTGGGAATTTTTTTACATATCGCCCAACCTTACTACCAACACTACCCAACCTGAATTAAATAAACTCAGTTACCAATATTGAATCTTAGCAAAGAAATCTCACCCAGTGCACAGATTCTCTTTCCCTGGGGAAAGTCCAGTCTATGTGGCTCAAAATCCCTTTTCCCCTAAGTGATGTTACGATGTTTAAATTTGTAGCTTGTATGTCATTTCGTTATTTGTTTTACTACTCTTGAGGGTAGGAGGGGTAAAAACAAGTTAATACTAAATAGATAATGTTATAGATAAAATAGACCATCTTTTTTGTGGTTAACATTGGTAGAGGCCTTCACAAACGCAAAAAAATAATAATTATTTTTTGTTAAAAGCAGCTTGACTAAGAAAAAAAACAAAAACCTGTGGGTATTTACTAAGAGCTAAGCTATTTTTGTTCTGACCCTTTAATGTCTCAATCAGTGTAAAAAGGGGTCGACTTCCATGAACTGTCCATCTGGAAATTATCGTTCATTTCCTTCACTTCATTTCAAATGCTTCTACTCACCCTGGCAGGATTTGCCAGCCTGGCAGTGCGTCATGTGATTAAGGACGTTCTTCATAGTGCGGCAGTGAGGCAGGGCACAGGGCCTCACTTCCCCATTAGCCTGTTCTCGTCGCTGGCACTTGTGTGCGTGAAGCAGCAGGACCAGCTGCTGCTGGATCAGCTTGCGCTTCTCAGGGTCGGCTGTGGGGCCTGCCGAAGGCACTGCCACACCTCCGCCGCCGGCCAGCGGGAGCATCGCTGCCTGCTGCTGAGGCGGCTGCTGCTGGAGCTGCTGCACGGATGAAATGGGTAGACAAATGTCAAAGTTGTTTTGAGTTTAAAATATCAGCAATTCAATAGTGTGAATCAGAAATGGTCCCAAAAAGAAGAATTTATTTGTAAATGGTATTTATATGGCTTCAAGATTTTAGAAACTGTATGTCAGGTTTGCCTATGTAATGCCTTTATGTGACCTCTGAGTTAAAAATGTACACTTTTTATATAATCATCCAAAGTTATTAACCATTGCAATATTTATCAAACTAATAATTTAAAACTGCTCAAACAGTACTGTACAGATCATTTTTCCAGCTCCATTGGCGCATTGCTAAATCAAGAAAAAAAAGAAAAAAAAAAAGTGTTTTGTGTACAGTAATATCTGAATATGTTTAAAAAGTACTGACCATGTTTGGCACGCTAGTAACAGCAGCTCCTTTGAGCTCATTAGGGAAGGGCGGCAGGCTGTTGGCAAGGGCAGACTTGTTCTGGAGCTGCTGCTGCTGAGGGTTTAGCTGCTGGCCAGGTCCTGTAGCTCCCTGACCGTAGGACTGCGCCCCGAACGGACCATTACTACCCAGGCCCATCTGAAAATACGGACAAATGACCAAAAAGTCAGCACAGTAATCGAGCAGTGTTGTTAGCTGCAGGAAAAAAAAGAAGAAGAAAAAAAAGCTTACAGCCCAGAAACCTGAAGGGACGGACTCAGATTGATTAAAGCATTCACAAGTTTAAAACATTTGATTTGATGTGGTTAAATGTTTACCTGAGGGATTATGTTAGTTCCTCATTTACAGCCTTAACATGCCAAAGAAAAGGTTCTGCCTCAATTTCAATGCCAATTTGTCATTACAAGACCCCCTCTGCCAAGACAAGCACTTGCGTAGCTGCGCCAGGATAATTGTGCCTCGTCCTGTTCTAAGCAGCACAGTGATGCTCTGGCATCCTGTCAACTCAGCATGACACCAGCTATTGCCAGGAAAGACTTCTTGACTACAGTCATTTTTCCTCCTCCTCTCTTCTTTTATTAAGCTAGTTAGTACGCATAGCACAACTGAAAAGGTTACTAACAACGCAGCAATTAACATGAGTCACCAGAAAAATGCTCTTCAACTCTGGCTTTTTTCTTCAATTAGCCATTTTAACAGGTAATTAACCATAGGTTTTGTTCTCAAGATTCTTGTTGGTTGTAGGAGAAACTGTGATTATGGTTTATTAAGAAAAGCTCGTGTAATAACAAATCTGCACAAACTGTCAGCAACACAATTTATGTTAATAGATTATGACCCAGTTTTGCGGTCTCATCGACTCTTATCGCATATGTGGGTGGAGTTGTGCACCTGTTGTTTACTCTGGAGGTGTTCCTGTCAACTAGTTTCCCAGTTGATTAAACAAACAAAAAAAGAAAATCTAAAAATAATCCAACAACTAAACCAAAACAAGGGCATGGTTAAACACCGTTTGAATTTGGAAATGTGTGGCGCCATTCATAACATCGCGAACACACAATTTCACATCAGTGTGGCCAATGGCAGCTTGTGTTAATGCCAGCAACCTATTTTACCTGCAGTTTAGCGTCCACACACCCTTGGAGAAGGTGGTTACGTGCCACTTTAACTCAGCAAACAGTCCTCTTCCAAGTTTGCTCAAGTTTTTAGAACAGACGGTATAAAATATGGGACACTGCCACTGTGACGCCACCCACTGGTTCGAGACTCTACACTCTGAACCTTTGATGTTAGTGATACGGCTGCCGCCATATTTGTTTTTCAAGCCTAAAGTTACCATATATCAAATAACAAGCCATAATTTTAGTCAGATGATCCATTAAGAATTCTCCAAAAGCTAGCAATAGCTCCAGCTTCCTATTTGGGACACTTGTCCAACAATGCAGCCAACTCAACTATCCAAGTGTTTGAGTTGTACAAAAAGTTCACCTGACTCGGAGACATTAGGAGGAAGAAAACTATTCATAGATGCCAAAACTGTGTTTGTACCAGACTGTAAATACACTTTAATGCTGTAATATTGTGCATTTTACCATCAGAGTCTATGGGGGTTACCTTGCTTTTGGAGCCAGTCTCAAATGGTTATGAGAGAAACTGCAGTTTTTGACACTGCCATTATTTTTCAGCTCCAGAGATTACTCTGTGGTTTTTAGGGTTGCTGCCATTTACTGTCTGCGTAACATCTTTAAAAGGCATCCAAACAGGAAAACAACGTTCTGGTTGCGCCAACCAGAACGTTAATGACATTCAGCAACTTAATCAACACAAAAAAAATTTGAATCAAATCAACTGCAACCATCACTGTACAGTTATAAAATAAAAATAAGGCATTTAATAAACATGTTTTTTTTTTGGTTTTTTAGGTGCAAAACGAAGCAGGCAGCAAAGTTCAAACAACTACCGGTCTAATTGTGAGCTGCAGCTATCGCTTATTTTAGTAATCGAGTAATCTATTGATCATTCCACCGATTACTCGAGTAATTGGATAAGAGATACTTTTGTCTTATTAATGAGCAATAATAAATATTCAAAAGAGAAAAAACACAGGTCTTTCAAAACGAACTGCTCAGTGGTTTCCATTTTAGAAATCAAAGTTTATCTGCATATGACATCTGTCAGAGAAAAAAAAGGTAGATTTGTTTTGTGTCCATGTTTATGGGTTTTTGTGCACGTGTGTGTCTAAGTGTGGAAAAAGTTATGCAAAGAGTGAGTTTGCATCTGTAAGCCTTTAAAGGAGTTTAGTTTAGGAGTAAAGTTTCTGTGCTGCTAATGGAGTAGATGTTAATTAATGTTAATTATAATACAGTGTCCAGAGTTTTACTGGCTCATGTACACTTTTATTGGCTTGTGAAAAAATGCCTTTATAATAACATTTAAAAATATAAAAATAATTTAATGAACACAATATTTTACATTATTTCTCTTTCAATCTGAAAAATGTTCCAAAAGCTTTGAAATTAATATGGTCTAATACACCACATGCCACCCTCCCCGCCTTCCCCCCCCCCCCCCAAACCCTTCCCA
>VOQK01041998.1:6079-21729 GCA_015052645.1 Benitochromis conjunctus | reverse complement strand
ATTATCAGGTTTTATCATTCTGTAAATATTATGCATGTCACTTCATATCAGTCAACGCACACTGGAAGGAAAACAAACTACCAAACACTGATGAGATTGGATGAAGGCGGCAGCTGCAGCAGCAGGGAGATTGAGGTGAATATTGATTTGCTCAGTGTGCTTAGCCGATAATCCACTCTGAATAGCCAGCAGGTCGCCACCGGCAGCCTAAAGCCGTGTATGTTTACCTCCAAATTATCAGGAAAGTACACTGGACTAAGTATGAAGGAGTGTTTGAATGAAAGCGTGTTGGTGTCATTTCACAAGGTGATTTTAATATTTATTTATTTTTTACATTTGATGAACGGGCATGAAGAATTTCCATCCGTATTCTTTAAAATCTATAAACTATTATATGATAACTATTCGTATCAGCTCAGAAAATATGTAATCATTAGCCACAACAATGCTGTATTCACTACTGTGTACAGCTTTTTAATAAATCATAATCCTGCCAACTCCCTATAGAATGGATTTAGTTTGGATTTATAACCCTTTTATGCCTTTTGAATAAATCAAGTCTCATCAGGTGCACCGCACAGATGTATTAGCCCATCTACTTAGCTATGATTTAATAAGACACAGAGTTGTCTTCTTTAAATTCATAACCCATAATTCCATGAACAGTGTATTTATGAGCCTTAATTATTCCTTGCACTGCTTTATAAGGCAGCAAATTACATTGTTTCGATTAATAGCCCATGTTATTGCCTCCTGTCAGCCATAGGATTGCTTTTCCATTTTTCTTTATTGCCGTTTGTTGGTGTAAAATAGTTGCACACAGCAGTTCCAAGTGAAAGATTTTTCCATTCATTCCAAGGAACATTTCACATTACTTGTTGTATTGCCTGCTTTGAATAGATAAGCTATAGTTCATTGATGCGCTGTGTCCGTAAATTTGTGTTTTACTTCCTGTGAGTGGTGCTATGACCAAGGACTGTATTTCTATTTTTTTAATAGAAAAATTAGTGCAGCTCAGTTTGCTTTGCTGAACTATTACCTCACAATTAAATCATCTTTATATTTGTTAGCGAGATCCCTTTCACAGTACCGAGCAAAGACAGTGGAAGAGCTGAGGTGGAAGTGGGTCGCAACTTGCAGTGGTCGTAGCGCCTGTATGCAAGTTGGAGCAGCTTTAATAAGATGCCTCAGCCAGTATGAGACGTGCCAGTACAATATGAAGAGTCGTAGTCACATCAGCTGATATGGTTCGGAATAAAGATCCTGGTTGAACTAACGTGATGCTCAATTTATGAATTGTTAAAGTTTTACATTAATCAAAAAAATGTCATGCATTGTGTACGGATCCAGCTGATATGATGTAATGATGAAAATAAAAGCTTTGCTAAAGGTTTGAACTGCATAGAGGACTGACATTCCTTTAGCATCACCGCTAAAGTCCAATGATTAAGTCCAAAAAAGTGCATTATAATAAATATTTAGAGCCTTGCAAATGTATGGCGTGTGTCTCTGGTGTGTATGTAGTGCATTATTGTATTTATTTTATAAGTCTGTCGTCATTCACACAGAGCAGAGGCTGCTGGCTGCTGGTTTGAATTCATCCTCACTACATTTCCTGAGCCTGCAGCTTGAGAGTTCTTTGTATTTTGAGCCACCTACACAACCTTTGATGATTGCTTTGATCCCACTAATTCTTTCCCACTTACTCCCCAGTGGTCACATACTGTGTGCTTCAGCTACAGAGTATACCCGCCACTATGATCTTGTGTAAAGAGAACAATCGTTCTTTTATATTCTTAGTGATGCTGCTTGCGTTTATCTCCATCTGTCTTTTTTAGCTCCACAAGTCGTTCACTAATCATTCATTAAGGAATGATCTCACCAAGCACCGCCTTTAGTTTCTGTTAAAGCGTCCAAATTCTGATGGTTTTGTTTTTCACACACACCCTTTTAATTGTTTCCTTAGAGTTAGGCAAAACATGCTTGAAACCACATTCATAATTTTTATTACATGCTCTCAAAGTAGCAATAAAATTTCACCTAACAGTTTCATTTGAAGTCATTACATAATCTGTGTACAATGTAAAGGCCTTTCCAACTCCTCCTAAAGTTTATACAATGGGATTTTACCCTGGTTGTCACATTTCCCTACTGCACACCATGATGTCATAGCAGGTTTTCATTAGTTCCTTTAACTTATCAACACACTGGATTATATTATTTGCGTCTAGATACTTAAAGGTCTGGCATTTAAAGACAAGCAACTGGGCATACTGAATTCAGGCTCACGTTTCTGTAGCCCGCTTACAGTTTCTTCATATCTGCAACCCACTGTGCAGCTCACCCTGATGCCAGTTCCCGGTTTTATAATATGTCAGATCTAATCAGTTATCCAAACTCACTGATGCTGCTCTATTCTGTACACAGATATTTCTGTGTGGAAGGATGCTCAAAAAAGCCATACCACCAAATATAAAATCACTACAGATGGAAACGATAATGGCCATGAACGAATGGCTCAAAATGATCAATATTTATTTATTGTTCTTTCAGTTAAATTAATTTTTGAGCATAAAACACGTGAAATGTGTTGTATTGTGTATTGTGTTTACAAATTAAAAGGTCTCAACAAAAATTCTCATTCTGTAAAATTTTCTCTCCTTTATATTTGATGTTCACCAGGAAATATATGCAGCCTTTTATAATAGTATCACTATGATGTCTCACTGTCAACACACAGATTAAACGTTTGAGTAAATCATTTAGAGTAACTGTCATTTTGAAAAGCTTTTAGGGAATATTTACCTCTGCACTCGTGTTGCTTTGGCGATGACTGCCTGTTTCAGCCATATACAGTTTGTTGGCTTGCATCAGAGGAGAGAGAGGAGTCTACCAGAGCTCTGATTTATTGGTGTGAAAAGCTCCTGCTGCTAAACAATAGGAAGCTGTCAGCTTTGAACACACAGAGCAAAGCTTTGCCTCGTCTGTGCTCTGAGGACAATAACGATTGAGCCCCGATCTTTGCAGAAGTGGGAGTTTGTCAGGTTTGAACTCTGGCTGTGCCATCACATTTGAAAGGACGGGATGCGTGTTTGCAAAAGTGGACATGCATTTTTGATTTTCCTCCACTGTTTGTGTGGAAAGGATGAGCAACGCAGAGTCTAGTACAGGGAAGAAAATCTGCCCAGCTGCCCCCCCCCCCATCACAAATTCAGACATACAACCAGACACTCATTCAGACAGTAATTCATCAAGGCTGCCAAACACACAGTCAGCAGCTGGAAGGATGTCATATAGGCAGACTGATGAAAGTTATATCTTTAAATCAGCCTTCCACATACAGCTTGTTGCCTCATTGTGTTTTCATCATTGTGTCATTTCATAAAAATAGTGTTGACAGTTTGAAGCCTCTGGGGAAGCAGAGGAGACATGTGGATCTGCTACAGATGACAGGAGGAGGAGAAATAAAAACATACAGGCTTGTCAGCACACTTAGAATAAAACAAAGCCTGAGACAAATAAGACAGACACAGAAATCGATGTTGCATCATCGTTCTGGGGGAGCACGCTTTGGCCTTGATTGCTTGTGATATCAGCAATATAACCATTTGAACCCCTCGGGAAGATGTCTACACAGAAGGGTGGAAAGTAAAGATAATGGCGGTTACTTTTGTGATTTCAGGGGGCACAGCATCCAGGCAGAAGGGCTTCCGCGGCTGTATCCGCTCTTTGCAGCTGAACGGCGTCACTCTGGACCTGGAGGAGAGGGCGAAGATAACGCCGGGGGTTCAACCCGGCTGCCCGGGTCACTGCAGCAGCTACGGCTCGCTCTGCCAGAACCAGGGCCGCTGTGTGGAGAGAGCCAGCGGCTTCCAGTGTGACTGCAGCCTGTCAGCGTACACCGGAGTCTTCTGCCAAACAGGTACACACACAGTGTAGTGACAGTCAAACTTTAAAAATGGATGCTGTAAAGATGTCATTTAACTGAAGGAGCTCATCGTCACAGGCTCTAACAAACAGCCTCAAATTATTTCACTTGCAATGTAATCAAATATGTATAAAGAAGTAGGTGGTGGAAATCTTTGAAGTTCTTAGTGTAGTGGAAGAGAGCGAGTCTACCTCACAGATGATGCAAAAAATACAAAATAAGCAGCACTTTAGGGACAGGAGATCTTCCAACGACTGGCTGCTGAGTTACATGGTGTAAACGAGAAAACTGGCACATCTTGGAAGTTTTTACAGAGGTTCTGTTAAAAAGTTAATCTTCTCTGCAAAACTCAACAGGGAAGGTTAAATAAAGTAACATCCACAAATCAGGACGACAACAGGAAGTGACAGGAAGAGTTTACACTGTTGACAAAATTCTCACAAAGTGTTTCAGTCTTTGAAAAGCTGAAGCCATTAAAAGGCTGTGTTTTCTTCTGAACTGAACAACATTAATAGTTCCACCTGCTTTGACGTCTCTATAGGAGACCTGTTATAAACACTTTACAACATGCTGCACAGAGCCACTTAACGTGTTTGACCTCTTTCCTCGGCTTTACATTTAATTTCATAAGCTCTTATATCTCTCGAGCCAAGGTTAAAGCTGTGGTTATGTGTCGGCTTGTGGTTGCTGCTGGAGGAGGCTGAGTCCCTCAGCCCGAGATTCAACTCTGTGTTCAAGTCAGTTAGAACATACAGACATTCGAAGTTTTCTGTTTTTGTAAAGTGAACTATAATTGGATGAATTATCATAATAATGAAACTCTAAATAAATGGATATGGCAATAAAAATAAATACAAAATATGAATATTCAGAGTGGATGTTAAGGTTAAGGTAGTCATCTTTATAGTTTCACAGAATCTTTTTCTGCAGTTGACACTCATTAAAAAGTACTCATCCACCATAGTCACATCAAATTCATTGCATTAATGTTGCATCTTCACGTTGAACTTTATGTCTGGCTACAAACATTTCACCGAGTTGAGCGGGTTAAGAGGACTCGCCGCCCCTCTTTCATTCCAGCTGCTGGCATCTACTCTCGTCAGCCTGCTGAAGCACCACAAGTGTGTTTAATTGCTTTGATACATTAATTAAATAGAGTGCAGGTACAACTGTATTTGAAAGTTTGGAGCCAAACTCGTTAAACACTTTGGGTAATTAGTATTTGCTTTTCTTCCTGTTCCAGTATTTTTTCAGAACATTCTTGTGGTGTTAAAAAAATCTATTTAGGCTGTGTGAAATTATTTAAAAGGTCTAAAAGTATCTTACAGAAGTTTTTTAATAACTGATAGCAATTTAATATTGAAACTGAGAGGCAACCTTAGATATATGAATTGTACATTGTAATTTCTATCAGAGGAAAAACCACAGAGGACGTATTAAATCCAATGAGCTACTCATGTACATGCCGATGTGCACAGTATTGTGCAAATGTCTTGAGCCACCCTTCATTTCTTTACATTTTGCTTCCAATGAGTCATTTTTGTATTTTTTTAAGTGGTCCTGATCAGTGGTTCTCCAGGCTTTCTGAAAATCTTTCAAAGCTCTTCTTTGGACATTGGCTGCTTTTTAAACTTTAGTCCAGTCCTTGTACCCTACCATTTTCAGAGGAATGTTTTTTTCTTTGTTTCTTTAGGTGCTTCACACTGACCTATGAATAATACAAGCATAAACAAAAGGCAGCTAGCTCAAGAGCTGAACCAGCGTTGTGTCTACACATAGCAACTTAGCAGAGAACCTAGTTTAAATTGTATCTTGTATAATTTGTTCCTGCTTTTTAAGTTGAATCAATGAAAAATGTCAGAGATAACATGGCTGAGAGGCAAAAAAATGGAAATAATAATAATAGAGGTAAGTAGGTGCTATAACCTTTCTGTGGCTGCTTTCTTCCAGAGGTGTCAGCCAGCTTCAAGTCAGGAACGTCTGTCAGCTACACCTTCAAGGAGCCCTACGAGTTGAGCAGGAACAGCAGCGCTCTGCCGTCCTCCATCTACTCTGACATGACGCTCAGAGGAGAAAACGTCTCCCTGAGCTTCAGGACGAACCAGAGTCCGGCTCTGCTGCTCTACGTCAGCTCCTACTACAGAGAGTACCTGGCTGTGCTCATCAATAAACACGGTGAGGACAACGCCTGTCCTGGAGGAAGACAAAACTTTAAAATTTTCAAAGGTTTAAAAAATGACAAATTTAAGAGCGCTTCTGTTTCACCTTGCATTTGTTCTTCTCCATGTTCTGTTTGGTCTTCTCTCCTCTGGATCCTTCGGACTTGAGGTTGAATGTCTTCTGTTATTTATAAACCAACTCTTTCTCCCTCTAAATATCTTTCTGCAATTCTTTCTTGTTAATGATCCATCTTTTCCTTGGATCTCACTTCTTTTAAATGCAACACTTTTTCAAACCTAATCCAAAAACATTGTGTGGGAGAAAGTCATAAAACAGAGGCTTTCACCCCATTTTTTAATATCAAGGCTCTCATTACCTCTCCTCACCTCTTAGTCTCTCTCCTTCCTGTCATCTTTTCCACATATCAGACTCTGCCCTGTCCTGCTTCTCTCGGTCTTCTCCTCCTCTTCTGCTTAGCAGCTTTACAAGATCTATATGAATCTGTCAGATCTTTCCTCTCTCTGGATCCCTGATCTCCTGTCTCCTGTCTACTGCGTTTTAATACGTCCAGCTGGTTTGCCGTGCTGCAGGAATAAGAATTTGAGTGGCAGGCCAGCATGCTGCTGAATGAAACAGCTGAACAGTGGCTAAAATTTTGTGTCAAATTAATCTTATAAAAGTTGCAACAGAGGCACTTTGAATTTGGAATTACATTTACAGCATCCAGCAATAAAATTGGCACTTTGTTGCTAAGTTAGCTATAAATGGATGTTTTTTTTTTCTGCTGTTAATGCCCTGCTGTCCATCGGCTTTCTCTGAGTTATTAAGACTTCATGCTGACCGGGGAGTTGACAGGTAAATGTGCTTAAAAGTGTCCAGTGAAATCCTTAAGAGCTTTCTCTCGTTCTGCTTATTTCTTTTGCTGCACTTAAACCTTCTTCAGCCAAAATCATAGATATTCATTGTCAAGAACTTGTGCATAAACCATGTTATCAGAAACGACAGCTACGGGAATGAGCTTTAATACATCAAGTAATGATAACTTTTTGGTAAATACACCTAATTAAAAGATGAACACAGTGAATCATGATTATGAAGTGTTTCTTATGGGATTATTTATAATTGAAAAATATTATCCTGATAACATGGATGCATTTGAAGGACAACGTATAATTTCATATTCTTGGTTTTAATCTTAAAAGCCCCAAAGAAATAACGCTTTCCATAAATCCGCTCCTAATACTCTGTATATTAGGAAAATTAATTAGATTTAAAGTTTTGTTATTGATAGGGAATTACCTCTTAATCCTCTTAAAATGGAAAGCTTTATTAACTCAGTGATGAATCCGAAAGATGACAATCTAAGGTTACTTTTCTTAAGGATGTTTTTTGTAAAGGTTATAGAACACACAGATGTTTTCATTAAGAGGAAAAAATGAGTTGAACGTGGAAAAACTGTGTGTGTTTGTGTGATTAAGATAAGCTGGAGGTGAGATACAAGCTGGACAGCAGCAGAGACGCCGACGTGCTGAGGAGCAAAGTGAGGAGCCTGGCCAACGGACAGCTGCACACCGTCGCCATCAGGAGACTGACAGACTCGGTGTCTGTGCAGGTGAGGAAAAGAACACAAATACTGTATAACTACATTTACAGTGTCATTTTGGTCATGTGCAATATACAGTATACAATACATGCATACAGTATACGACAACGTGATCGGCGCTTCCTTAAATCTTCAAGAGACTACAAAAGCAGGGAATGCACGAGTGAGTCGAAAATAGTGAGGAGCATCTCACCTTACACACAAAATAACAATACTGTTCAATTTTAACAGCTCTGAAGTGGGAGAGGAGTGGAAAATAACAGGTTACAATGTTTTTCTCACCACCAGATGGGGACAAAAAGCAGTATGCTCTGATCAATTGGATTATTATAAAGATTGATTGAATGTTTATTCCCAGATATGCCTCTGTGCTCTCACCGCTATCCCAGTATGAATAGGTCCTGTTATAGCTTACCAGTCAGTACTGGGCACTAAAACCCTGACTTAATTTTGCTTTTATTAACCTGCGTCTATAAACCTCGACACTTATGCACTGAAGAGCATTGGATGTTGTTTCATTTATGGTCCATACACATCCACAGAAAAGTTAATGTGCTCCCTTTTCCAGCCCCTGTAATTTAGATTATTCCATTCAGTTTCAAGATGAAGACGCCAAAAATAAATAAATATAAATACATTAATGTCATCTTCTGTAATTAATATTTTTATATTCTATCTGTATGCTATGTTGCAAACACGGCATACACACAGCTTCTACTTGTCACAGATACGATAACTTCGCAGGCGTGCATAGGCTCCTTCCTGTACTTCCTTCACCATCAGTCAAAACATGGAAAATACTCCTGAAACCGCCGACGTAAAATGGATAGCATCGCAGTTCCCCACAAACATGTGACATGTTTGGCAGTTTAAAACGATACGTCTGAAACGAGTTTCCATTTGTTAAAAAGTTTTTTTACTTTTTAACTGAAATTATTTTCAAGCTCATCCAGTCACATCATGTCATCTCAGGAAGGCTCAATAACCCCTGTGTTAATTTAGTTCGAGGACATTTAAATAAGCTCTAGTTATTACTGCAGAGCTATGGAAGGATAGCAAGGATAAACTCCACATTAAAACAGCTCTGGATGAAATAAGGATCAACTTCAAAATATCTAAATCTCATGAACAGCGTTAACATCTTGTTAACAACAGCCTCAGATGATATATGAGGTAAACTTAATCTAACTGGGAGCCAGCAGCCTGGACGTCTCTATAATTATCAACACCCCGAGATGAAATATAAGGTGACCTCGTCTTGATGCAGTTTGTCAAGACACCAGTGAAATATGAGTTGCATCTCATCTTACCAGTTCCTATCACCTTGAATCATTATATTGTTACAACATCAGGTGACCTTCATCGATTGTCACCCAGCTGCTTCCTGATGGCCAGCAGCATACACTCTCTAAAGTGGTCTCACGATTGGACACCGTCATATCCTCTCCCCCTGAGCGAATGAAAAATGAAAAACGAAATCACCCCGGGCTGCTAATACATCATGCCCTCTCTTTCTGCACTCTTATCAGATGGCCCAGTGTTTAGTTTCCTTTAGCTTTACTGACACACTCCATTAGATCCTTAAAATAGTACATCAAAGTTTGTCAGAGACTGCAAGATAAAGTTCTTGTTGGACTTGGGTGCAGTGTGTAAACACAAGGGACTTAACTGAGAAAGCAAAAGGTACTTCCAATCTAGGTTATAATGTGTGGAAACCTCTGATTTCAGTGATATTATATCAGCTTAAGGCTATAAAAATGTAGCTTATTTCATATCAGCAGAGCTGCAAACCCAGTTTGGGGCGCTTTCTTACCAGTAATTGTTTTATTACCCTCTCCCTGCGCAGGTATCCAAAGCAGGTGGTTAAAATGGACAAACTCCCAAGCTTCCTGTTTGTCTTTGAGTATTCATAATTTAATTCAAAGCATATTTAATAGCAACTTCAGTCATTTTTCTTCACTTGCCTCCACAACTTAATGTCAGCAATTATTGCAAGCAATTTTCAGGTTGGGTTGGAGGGGCGATAAGGTGTTTGAGTCTGTGTTTGAGTCTGTGTTTGTGTCTTTTTTCACTGAAATACTACGCTCCGGTAGTCAAATGTTTCTTTATTCTGTGTGAATGTCTATCTACTGAATAAAACTATGGTTTGAGGGAACTGCACATCTGCTGTATTTCAGACCTTCATGGCTTAAACATAAGTACTCAATTTTGTGTTGGTCCATTTTCATTTCTTTTTCAACCTTTCTTTCTACAGTTTCACCTACACATCTGTTAAAAACTAGACTTATGACTTAAAATATATAAAGATTATTGAAAACAAAAAGAGTGGGTCTATTGTGTGCTGGTTAACACATTTTCCTAACATGCAAAAGCTTCCTGGTTTGAGACTGGTGGGTGACACAACCCCCTCGGATGGTTGCATTAGGAAGGACATCGAGTGTAAAATAAATAAATAAATAAAATCCTACTGTGGTCACCTCTTACAGATAAGAGAGTGGCAGAAAGAAACAAGCAGAATGGTGTAAATGCATAAGATATGTGTTTCATTGCAATAAATCACCCCTTTCCTTTTAGCCTTGTACGTGCCATAGCGTCAGTATAAAAATGTGAGAGGTCAGAGCTAGTATTTCATTTGTTTTTGGTCTGTTCAGCGCTTCATCCAATTTCAGTCGCTCCTCCGTCAGTGCTTCTGGGGGAACATCTGGGGTAGGTGTCTTGGGTCTGTCCTCGAGCCTCCTCCCAGTAAGACATGCCTGATCCACCTCAGCTGGCTCTTTGTCAATGTGCAGGAGTCGCAGCGCTAATCTAAGCCCTTCCTGAATAACTGAGCTCTTTAGCTCATCTCTGTCACCCATGACAAAAAGCTATTTTCCACCACTTGTATCCATGATCTCATTCTTTTGGTGACAACTTGTGGCCATGGTCCGGGTAAATCTACAGCTTTGCTTCATGTTCGCCTTTCTTCACCACAATAAGAGCCATCTGTTAATCCTCCGCTCCCCTCACTCGTGAAGCTGTGCTGGTGTGAACAAAAGATCATTATGAATACTTTTTCCATTTCTCCTAATAGGTCTTGCAAATATACCATTCTGGTGCTTTAAGATAAAGAAGTGTAACTCTGACCTCAAGTAAATGTTACTTCAAAGAGTAGATGTCTTGTTGAAGTAATCAGCATTTATAATGACTTACAAAAGTTTCTTTTTTTTTTGTTCCTTTGATGGAAACTTCAGTTATGATTTTGACTAGTTTTTCTTCTTCACGGCCACATGGTGAGATACTCTCTGCGGAGCTGCTCTAATTAAAATAATCTCCAGTGGTGAATTTCACTCTGGATGACTGAATGTTTTTAACTGCAAGTTTGGACTCTGTTGCTTATTTCTCCCTTTGAGCTGGTGAGATAAAGGAAAAGCTGAACATAAAAAAAAAAAAATCAAATTTAAAAAAGGGATGGCGCGCCAGATTCAGATCGCCGCTGACTGAAAAGTAATGACTGGCACGAAAGTAAAACTCACTGCGTCTAATAACTAGAATAGCTCACAGAACAATGTAATACTTTGCTCGTTTTTATGCCTGGGGCATTTTAAAATTTTAATTTGATCTTATTCCACTTCCAGCTGTTCATGTCCTAGTTGATGCGCTTTCAACTTTCAGTTTTCATTTTTCTTAATGGTTCTGTTATTTCAAAAACCTTCCTTTTGTTTTTTTAATTTGTATTCAGATGTTTTAATTTTCGGTGCTTTTATTTGTCTTTAATTTGCCTGTATTGTATTCTATTTTACAAATTAAAGGTTGAACAAAAGTGTAGCCAGTTCTGAATATATATCTATTTTTTTTTTATTTTTTTTTCAGATTGACCAAAATGCCAGAGAAGATTTCAACCTGACATCTGACGGGGAATTTAATGTCATCAAGTCGCTGGTGTTGGGCAGAGTGCACGGTGAGTGAGGACACAGTAAAAGCAGAGAGAGTCTTTTTAGTTCGGGAGCACTCAGACTCACATTCATTTGATAACAGCTCTGAGAAGTTTGGTGCCTGACTCTCAGCGTGAGCTTTCTTAGAAACACTGACTGTAATAAATGGAACCAAGCCTGTTAGCAGGACAAAGTGAAATTTTCATCTTAGTAATGAGTGCTCAAAACGTCGAGTCAAGAAGTAAACAAAAGATATTTTAAGTAGTTTCTGGGTTTGGGGGAGGCACTCTACAATCTTGGACCTTTGCAACAACTTTTTTCTTATATTCTGACTGAGTTGCAGATGACTCTAGAGCAGGGGTGTCAAACTCATTTTACATCGCAGACCACATACAGCCCACTTTGATCTTAGGCCAGTAAAGCTTCCCTTTCTCTCCGTGTAAAAAAGTTACATATTTAACTGTTTTCCTTCATGATAAAGAAAACGCTGCTGTGACAAAGAAAGAAACCTGTCAGCACGACTTATTGGACTTAAACTGTAAAAAATAAAAGTGTAAAATGGCAGAAAAAGTTCTGGTAGCTCATCGCCTGGATTGTCCACTTTTGTTTGTTTGTTTGTTTGTTGGGGGAATCTGTTTACCTGCTCTTTAATCATTTGCTTTTTTAGCTGTTTGGTGGTTGCTGAAGTGGTTTTGTGAGCTTTTAGCCGATGTTTCTGTGGACCCCACAAATGTCTATATTTAAATAACAGATCTGGCGGTACATCCCGTTAAAGCAGATGTTCTCCCTCTCGTCCCCCGATACCGGGAGCATTGGGGTTCAACAAGTTAATTGTTTATTGCCTAATTACTTTGTGTAGTATGAATAGCCATAAGGGCAGTTTTTTATCAGTAGGAAAAACTGAAAATACACTTAAACGTCCAAAATTTCTGCTTGTGCAACACATGGCTTCAAGTGCACATTCAGGCCTGTGACACTCATTTAGACACTCAGACACCCAGTATCATTGACATGCAGCCAGATGCTTCTCATTTTACGTCTCCGCTCGTTTCTTCACTTTTTCCCAACACACTTGTGTTTAAATCCAGCCTGTACCAATACACTTGCTGTCTTCAGAACGCCTGCCCCCCTTCCTTCTCTCCCATAATGGCGTGGTTCCAGTCTGTCTTGGCGTGTGAGTGACCGCATGGTGTGCCCATCAAAATAAAGTCCCAGCCCTGCCTGCGAGGATTGAAGATTCAGCTCCCACATGCTGACGGGCCATTAATAATTGACATATGAAATTGGCCGTACATCTGACACCCACCTCTAGAGCCTTTAAAATTCATTTTTAACAGGAAGAAAGAAACCTATCTGAAAATATACTACTGTGTATACTAAAAAACAAACTTGGCACAATACATTTCAAGTTTCAAAGTCGTATTGTGCACAGTGTGCACAGTAAAAAAACACGTTTTCCTGTGGAATGAAAATCTTTCTTCGCTGTCCACAACAGTAAAGGCAAGTTTATCGTGCCATCACCACATACTCAACTCTGCTGCTCAACCCATAAATGCATTTTCCTTAAAACGGTGGTATCATTTAAACGGAACTAAAACAGTCTTTGCAGCGGTATAAGACTTTTTACCAAAAAGCAGAAACAAAGAAATAATCGCAATTTTTGCTTCCTGTGATTAGGACTGGATTTAATCAAGCTGGATTGATTGATAAACTGTATCATAAATGGAAATTAAATGTTTTTGCCTTAATTTAAGATGCATATTAGTTCCCACTCTTGATAATCCCATCCATCCATCTGTGTTGCGGGGACAGCAGCCTTTTTTTGCAAAGTTCGCTGCACAAACTCAAGTTTTCAAACAGTTGCAACCTCTTCCCCTGTGTGTCTGTATGTCTCTGACATACACGCGTCACGCAACACAAGCAACGTGGTGAGCATAAAAATGACCTATGTAAGTGTTCATAGGCTGAGAGAAGTTATCTCTCCGGGATGTCCTCCTCCTCCTTCCTGTAGGACATGCCTGGAACACCTCACCCCCAAGAGTATCCTAATCAAATGTCTGAACCACCACAGCTGGCCTCTTCCAGTGTGGAGTAGTTCTACTCTGAGTCCCTCCCACATGAGCC
This sequence comes from Benitochromis conjunctus, assembly GCA_015052645.1. NCBI lineage: Eukaryota > Metazoa > Chordata > Actinopteri > Cichliformes > Cichlidae > Benitochromis > Benitochromis conjunctus. The sequence continues at coordinate 8,003 of VOQK01041998.1, read as the reverse complement.
AGCTGCCTTTTCTTGATAAACTGAAAGAAAAAAGTAATAGTTATTATTATATAATATAATAACTATATTATCTCTATCTAGTGCAGATCTTGTGCACCTTTGGACTGCTTCCAGCACTGCTCATCCCTGGAGGTCTCATTCTGACTACTTGAATGTGCTTCTTCCACCTAAGTTTTAAACTTTTAAATAGGAATCAGCTGTTTCTTTAGTGCATTGCTTTTTCTACTTCCACTATAGTCCTGGGCAGAGACTTGAAACAGTTTTGGGTAATTACAGTTTTTACCATTTTTAAAAAGTCAGTGATTTTTCCCCTCGGTGCCTCCATGAAAGATGGACTAAGATATAAACTGTGAATGAGAGTGTAAGAGACCACAGGCTGCAGCTCTTTCATAAAAAAGAGCAACTAACAGTGAAACAAAAATAGAAAAGTATATTTTTTCATACCATGTATCAGAGAAAGAAAATTAATTTTAAAAATATAAATAATCTGGTGTTCAAAGGATTCACTTTAGTAGGATGTAAGTAGTGAGTGTGAACCTCATTTCTTCATTTATCTAGCTAATCTTCATGTATAGGAAAATCTTGGTCAATTACAGCAACTACATTTAAGAACAGAAGAGGTAAAGCACCAGTACTGTATATTGCAATACACTTTATTACCAAGTTTTAAAACTGTAATGTCAGCATGGTACCCCGCAGTCAAACTAGAGGAGGCAGAGAGTCAGATCAGGATCAGGAAAACATCAGGAAAGGGGATTCTCTGTCACTCCCCTTCAACCCTGTCATCCATCAGCCTAACTAATAGACCCGGAAGGAATACAGAAAGGGGGGGGTGGGGTGGGGGGGATCAGCTGAGAGGAGCTTGCACTGCTGCGGCAGTGTCTCCTGCTGCTCTCATCAACATGCAGATGTATGCTGGTAAAAACCACAGTCACCTCTCAGTCATCTGAACAGAGAGTGATGCAGCTGCTTCCAGCATTAATGTGGGCTTCCACAGCTGCTGTTTACACTGCTGTGAAGGAGCAGAGGTGAATGATGGAGGGATTTAAGTCAATAAAATGAAGAGATAAAGCTGGAGAGTGTCTCATAATGTGATGCGTGCAGACTGAAAGCAGAATAACTGACTGTCTGCTGTAACAGAGGTGAGTGAGTGCATGCTGATGATCATATGATTGTATATGAAAGATGGACATGCCACCCATTGATTTGTCAAGATCCGTTTTGGCGCTTTAACTTCAGATTCACAGTGTCATGAACTGCAGTAAGGTACAGCAAGCTTTTAATACTGATGACCAGTGAAAGTCCCAAAATTATAACAAAGTCCAAAAAAAACAACAAGCTCCAATCAAGCAGGGCGAGATGGAAGGGATACCAAATCATTAGGCCATAATGATTAGACAGGACTGTAACAGAGAAAGTCACACTAAGCAAAATGGCATAATAAAGACAGAGACAGAAGCTAGTCACAGGAAACTGACCAAGGATTTGATACAGGAGAGTGACGAGAAACAAGTGAAGACAGTCAAGACAGCGAGTCAGAGAGATAGTGAAACACGAAAGAAGATGCAAGAGAATAATCCAAATAAGACAGGAAATGACAAAAGACCCCAACTAAACACAGACAAGAAAACTCACACGAAACCTGATACAAAAGGGAACACAAGAGTGAAGGCACTAATACAAAAATCTAAACCCAAAAAACTGGAATAAGTGGAGGAAAAAAACAAAAACCTCAAACTAAAATAGGAAAGTAAGGATATAAGTAACTAAGAATATGATCAATCCAATGGATGATGACACATCACACACCTTTCCCATCATTTTCAGGGCCACTACAGACTGGGAGAGGTTGAAGTTATAGCCCATAGCTAAGCTAACCACATTGCAAAGAATATTATTGATCAGATACTTGTATTAAAAATGC
>VOQK01041996.1:18319-35128 GCA_015052645.1 Benitochromis conjunctus | reverse complement strand
TTTAGATTAAAGCCACTGCCTAATGAATGTTTTTACATTTACATTATATTTTATTATATTATATTATTATTTAGATCGTCGGTAAAGTCTTAGTCTTCTGAAATTGTACCTGCTCTTTAACCAGTGGTTTGGTTACTATGTTTACTCCGAGTTTCAGGTATTGAACTAAACTGCCCAAACATCCAAAAGCAGACACGTTAGCCTAACACTGTAAGATGATATGCCGTGTCAGTTTTTGAGCTGCGATATCCAAACTGCACTTTTTATCTGTGTGCCCAAAATGCATGGAAGAGACTTGATTTTAACTTCTTCTAGCTTCTATGTAAATGTGTTTATTTAACATCCCTGAAATGCACCATAACCCTAATCCTGCCCCGAGGGCAAGGATTGGCAGGCTATCAGAAGAGTCACATTTGATCAAAAAGGTCTTTACAGAGCCACAAAATATACTGTACTGCGCAAAAGTCTTGAGTTACTCACCTAGTTCTGTATATTTTGCTTCCAAGGAGCCAGATTTTCTTGTTATTTTGTTCAAGTTGTCTTAAGTAATAATTCTTCAGACTATCATAAAGTCTTTTACATTTTTTCTTTGGCTATTGGCTGCTTTTTTGCTCACTTTCAGTCCAGGCCTTGTACCGGACTATTGTGAATCACTCTAAATCTACCACTCTCGACATTATAGGAAATGAATGATGGCGATAAAAGAAATAATTTGTGCCTTTCCTCTTCCCAGGTGGGATGCGTCCTAACACCCTTGTCCTGGGTTTCTATGATGACTGTCTTCCAAAAGACAAACTGATTGATCCGTCAATGTCGAGCACTCAGTCTGTGGATCCCTCAGGCCCTTCACAGGAGCATGAGCAACCTCCTCTCTTCCACTTTGCATCCCTGCGGGGTGCTAGTAACAGACTGGACTATGGTGAATTTGGAGACGGAAAGGCTCTAGGGCGCCAGGAGTATGTAGCTATCATTGCTGATGCCATAAAGATGCTAAAGAATGTGGTACTAGCTCGATACTTCAACAACTTTGACAGAGCCCAGGTTCTCTCACCACCCTCCTCCACTTCCGGGAAGGGAGCTGTGTATGTGGATGTCTGGCCGGTCAACCTCCTACGCCCAGACAGCTGTAGCTATGTTGATACCTGCTCTCTATTCCTGCTGCAGCTGGCATGTATCCTTAACATGGTGCGGGGCTGGCGCAAAGCTACACTACGTCTCTTCCTGTGTGTTGAGGAGGGCCGAAGTGTGAGGGGCCCAGAGGAGAAGCTCGGCCAGCTGCTAAAGAAGTTGAGAATTAAGGCTCAGATCCACCCCGTGCCTTGGGATCAGCAGGTGGCACTACACTGGCAGCGCCAAGGCAACTGGGGGAAAAAAGAGCTGGATGCTACTATGGAAGAGAACAAGCTGCAACCTGAGGAGGAGGAGGATGAGGAGAATGAAGACGATTACGTCAACAGCTTCCCAAGCAATGCCACACGCGTGTCAGATGACTACCTTTCAGCTGTCAACAAGCTGATCCTGGATCAGGCCCGGCCCCAGCCTTCTGTGCGTTTCTTGTACTTGCCACGCCCCCCAGCTGACACCCGCCGCTATACTGCCTACTTGCGCCAGCTGGAGCTGCTGACTCAGGACCTTGGCCCAACGCTGCTCATCCACGGCGTAACACCAGTCATCACCACCGACCTTTGAAACAGCACATTCGTGGACCTCAGAGCTGCCTTCGTCTGACCTGTCTGCCCAACAATAGTTCAAGAAAACACCTTGTCACTCAAAGAGACTGTCTGCACTTACTTGCACATTTTACACAGATGCAGAACAAAGTCTTCAGTTTCACCTTGACTGTCTACATATTTACCATTTCTTTATTTTTTATGTGCACTCCACTAACCATTCTAGTATTTCAATCAAGCCCCTGAAGGCAGCATCATATTCCATTTATGGACCTCATCTCAATATAAGATGAGTACAATCAGATGATGATTGGCTTTACCTAAATAATGTTTTCAGAGAAAAAGCAGGAGGTGAATGTTGAAAAAGTAGAGCCAGTGAGCCAGTCAATCAAAGCCACAGTCAAATGGCACAAATCTTCTCACTTTTCACTAGTGTTACATTAATGAGCTAAATCGCTCGCGGCAGGCTCAACTAGTTTTAAATTTTGCCCTCTCTAGTGTTTCTTTCCCTGTTTTCTTACAATAATCATTGCATTTTAGTTTTATTATTTTTCCAGATCAAAATGTGCCTTGCTAGTTAGGGAGCTGGAGTTGGACTGTTAGACCTTGACTCATGAAATCTGCTTTGTTTGCCTTTACAAACGAAACACCTGAACAATAAAAGCAATGGTGCTTGATGCCTTTAAGGTTTTATTCCAAAAACCTTGCGTGTGGGATCTCAGGAACACACTCCACCTTTTTTTGAACTACACTTTTTTCTCTCCTCTGCCAAATAGCAGCCTTCCAACATTAATTTAACATGTTTACAATGCAAATCGTTACTGTGATTATCTGTGTTTCATTGATTCCTTTTATGTCATTTTTGGTACTTGAGTAAAATGGCCTTGTTGGCGAGACTTAATTTAAGTAACTTTTTTGTCTTTACCTAAACCATTTTTTTAGCGAGTCTGTGTAGCTTTTGCTTAACTGTGTGGACAAATTTATGGGATATTTGTAAGTGTGTCATAGTGTGTCATCACTGTGTGACCCAGCATTCTGTGGCAAATTGGATTTCCATTCTTTGGTAAATCCCTCTCTTTTCTCTGTAAAAACCTGAAGACTAGAGGTCCATAAATATTTCATGTAAAATAAATTAATTCACTTCAACTTACACTTGAAACGCTTTTTCACCCTGACTCCAACACATCTGTGTGGTACTTGAAGAGAGGTTGGTGCTTGGTTTTGGACATGACTTGATTTTTTTTTTTTTTTGCAGTTTTTGGAATAACACATATTTTTATTTCTAGACCCACTGGGTCCACTTTGTTGCTGCAGCTGGGTTCCCTTTTGGACACTACAGCCCCCAACAAGCCACTGACACCACAGTTCTTCTTTGTCCTGGAAAAAAACTCACATGCTTTATTGAAGGAATGAAATGTTTAGGGTTCAATATATACTTTTAAACTGAAATGTCAGATAAATAATAAAATGTTTTTATTATGTGTCCTTTTTGTTTTGTTATACCTGCTCAGATTGTTTGCAAAAGCCAGATCAAACTTAACAACTGCTCCAAATGTCTGCACTTTGTTTCCTTCAGCCTTAGGCCAGTTTATGCGTCTTTGAGAAGAGATCTGAGGGGGTTTTGTGAGCGCTTGTTTGTGTGAGGTAAACTTTGGAAATAGGGCCTGAGATAGCTCGGCAGCTCAGACAGAGAGATACTAGAGGGTGCCAGCCAGCCAAATTACTTTGTCCTACAGTCACCGTCGCTGCCAACCAGGCAGAAATGGATTCCAGGTGAACAACAGATTGGAGAAATAAGCCCAAATAACCATCGATATCTGTTCAGGAGGAGGGAGGCTGACATTTATCACTGAGGGAAAGACGCGGGCTCTGAGAGGATTGAGTCTGTGTGTGCGCAGAGAAAAGATTGCAACATAGTTTCCTGATGTGCTTGTTTTTTGGTTGCACCATTAATGGCACATAATTAGTCTTAAGAAAAATGCAATTTGTAAGTAGATCGAAACAAAGACCAATCAGTGTGAATCAAACAAATTGATATATAATCCAACATGAATCAAAAATACAAAGTTGTTTGCTATTAAAATTTTCTGTTGAAAAGCAGTTTGATTAGATTTTTTTTCCCCTTTCCTTCTGTTGTAAATATACTATTAGAATGGTGGATACATGTATTCAACATGGCCAAAGTTTCATAATGAAATCATCTCATCTACAAATAATTCATGAGAGTCAAAAGCTCAGCCAGTTTCTGACTGTTGGTAAGAGAGGATATTATTAATATGGTCATCTCAGACACACTCTTCTAGCCTTAAGCACAGAAACTCCACCTAACTGTACAAACCTGTTCATGAGAGAGACCCAGTCCGAAGAACGCTGTCTTAAAAGGCTTGAATCAGACAGGACTATTTCTGGGGTGTAAGACATAGTAAGACAATGAACCTCAAGTTTGATGCATTCATCACAGTGTGAATGTTAAATACAGAGTACTTGGGCTTAGAAAGTGTTTGTATGAATAGGTGAATGAGGCATTTTGTATAAGTGCTCCGAGTGCTCAAATAGAGCAGAAAAGCACTGTATAAGAGCCAGCCCATTTGCTGTTTATCTCCTCTTTGATACATTATGTTTAACAAGCTACTGGATGCCTAAATTCTCTTTATAATTAATAAAGTATCTATCGCTTGATTTCGTGCTGCTTACTTCCATTCCCCATGCACATGATTTAATGAAAGAAGAAAATATGGACTGTCAACTAACTATGTTTGGGACTGTTTTTCAGCTACCTGAAAGGATAGTATATGTTGTTTTTCGGAGTAAAAATCTTGTATTTCATTAAAGGTCCTTTTACAAACTTAATCTAGTAGACTCAAAGAACAAAAATATCAAGCTATAAACACCACACCCCCAATAATTGGTCTCCTTTAAATTATTATTATCACATTAGAAAACAGGCAGCAAGAAAAGGATGGCCTGTACATGCACTGCATCTTGAAAACAAATGGTTAAAACATTTTCACAAATATGAAAACATTTTCTGAATTTTGGCATGAAAATAATTGTAAATGGCGCTAAAAGCAACCATCAGTGAGATACAGAAATGTGCTGCAAATGGAAAACTACTGTACACACAATGAGTAGCAACCCACACAAAAAATTAGCGACTTTTATAAACACTGGAAATGCAAACGTTATTAAACTGATTTAAAATCAGAGTTGTATGTATATAAAAAAAAGTAAATTATACACTTGTTCAGTCGTTCTTGTTAAGACTTTTTTCATTATAGTCGTTATAGCCTTTTTTAGATGCCTGTGTGTTTGCTTCAGTCTAAAACCCTGCTCTGTCATGTGTGCAGCCCTGATCAGAGGAAACCTGTCACATCTACAGTGTGTCAGAGCTCTAACCACTGGGGACCCCATCGGCACACACCAGCGTACTTCATCACTTCTAATTTCTACAGCACTTTAAATTTCATCTCCCTCTCTACATCTCCAGATCCACTTAATTGTACATGACACGCAGATTGCCAGAGTCATCAGATGGATCGGAGAGAGAGAGAGATGACGGGAGGAGAGGAGGGAGGGTGTCAAGTAGGATTTGGTCATGCTGACACCCAGATTCAATTACTAGTTAAGGTTTTCGGAGGCCAAACAGGCCGCTGGCTTTTCCTGTGAATCATGTTTGCATGCAAATGTGCAGAAAGTGCGTCCTCACGTTTAAAGATTTTAAATAGCTAAAACTCTCGCACTGACACAGCAGTCATAGGCTCAGTGCATTTGAGACATCTCACAGTGCAAATACTGAACGAGTGTTGTCCAATTTTAGAACGATGATATTAGGATTGTTCAGGAAATTCTCATTATCTGCTGTTTTGATGATAACAATCCTCAAGGTCTGCACATGTCACGCAATAATAAACTGAGGCTTAACATAGAAATGTTTCTTCACGTCACAGCTCTATTTTCTAAGCACCTATTAGCCAGTTTGCATTTCACTGGGTACTTTTCAATCATATACTATAAACAAACAATGTTGTTTCCAAAGCTTGGCCTTTGTTGCAGAAAATTGCAGCTTTTTTTTTTTAAATGTTTGATTTAAAAGACATTCAAGAGAGAAAAACAATACCTTGTGGACTCACAGTTAGAAAAAAAGGGGGCAAAAATAATGAATCTGGAAATACTGGGCAGATGTCAGTAAAAATGTCATAATTCTGAATTTTTTGTGGGGTATTTGGAGTGTCAGCTTTTTCTGTTTTTCTGTCTTCACTTTCGTCCTTTGTTCTTTTCCCACACTATCTGGTTGTATGTGACTGAGTTTATCTTATTTACCAGCTCTCACTTGGGTGTATTTGGTATCAATTTGTCATTGTTTGGGGGCAAATGAATGGTCCGTTTGTTTGGAAAAAATGAAAAGAGACCCGAAAGTCTCTTTCAACTCTCTTGTATGGCAGCTGGTCAAATTTTTATGAATACAAAGGAAGGATTTTTCAGTGCTTTGTTTATTTCTTGTTTTAGCACAGGACATAACAGACTGGATGGTTATACAAGAAACCATAATTGTATGAATGGAGGTCAGCATGCCACTGTATGGCTGATCCATACATTAGTGTGTTCACTAAATATGAAATAGAACAGGTTGTTACAGAGGTAACCATGGTTCTGTAAATTAGTAGTGTTCTGTCGGGGCAAGCAAGGCAAGCAGTAAAATTTGTTCTATTCCCTAACTTTCTTTCATTACATGTTTGCACCATCCTTTAAATTACTGCTGTCTTGTGGCCACAGTTGGCTATTGCTTCTGGAAGCAGGATTAACTCTACTTCCCTTTGATTCCACTGCAAGCAGGTTTGTTTGTTTGTAGTTGGTGATATATGGTATAACTCATTAAAAGTTCTTGGATGTCCTGACTTGAGGAAAAATGTAAAATTTGCAAATAATAACACAAAGAATATATGACCAATAATTTCATAAATAAAGGCAGACAAGTTGTTTTGGCATGTGTTTCACTCTTTTGTATGCCATTGCAACCTTTTCATAAACTTGTACACTAAAGCAGAGGACACAGGTGACAAAGTCTTGTAGTCAAACAGTTGTTTCCCCTTAGGCCATTAGATAATAAGACACATGTCCTGGCTTTTGATTTTTATACTTTAGTGAGCGAAGCCACATGATTTGTTTGTTATGACCTGACAATTTAGACACTTGCAAGCCATCCACTTTGAAGAAATGATATTGTGGCCCTGCCTTCTGATAGACCTTCAATCTCAAGGTGAAAACTAATCTGTGAGTATAAAGAAGTTAAGAGATATTTACTAAACAAAACAACTAGCAAGCATGAGTTATTTTTATTTTGGAAATGTAAGCCATACAATGAGGATTCACAGGCGCCAAGCTTAGTAAATAAGTAGACAGTGGCCTCATGTAATAGTGTCACTGCCCGACCAAGAAGAGCTGACATCAAAAATGAAATGATAATAAAAGGATATAAAACTGCAGGTCCAAGAACTAAAAAGTACTATTTTTAGTTGTGTAATCCATGCCTGTACAGCAGATGCTAATGTTTTTGTCACTTTTTACAGAATCAAACTCAAACTAATGTCAGTACTGCCGAGCTTTAAACGTTGCACGGCCGTACTCTCTCCCGCACTCCATATGATCCATTGTTGTGGGGCACCCTTTCGAGTGAGATCAGTCAAGGGGCAGGTCAAATCGGGCATGAACCAGTGGTTGTAACCAGCCAACCTCAAGAACTGCCTCATCTCTTTTTTGGTCTTGGGAGGCAGGTAGGATGCAATTGCTGCCGCTTTATCCATCTGTTGGTGCACCTGCCTCCCTCCCAAGTGGTACCCGAGATGCTGTACAATCCAGCTTCACACGTCTTTGGGTTTGCTGTGAGCCCCGCCTGTCTTGGGGCTCTTCAGGACCATGGCCACCTGCTGCATATGCTCCACCCAGGTGTCACTGTGGATGATGAAATCATCCAAGTAGGCTGTCATCCAGTGTTGTAAAAAAGGAAGCAGTGCCTAACCGGTCAAGGAGCTCGTTGAGCAGGGGGCATTGGTAAATGGACTGATTCTTATATAGCGCTTTTCTACTCTCCCGGAGTACTCAAAGCGCTCTATACAACAACCTCATTCACCCAATCACACCCACATTCATACTCCGATGGATGCATCGGAGAGCAATTTGGGGTTAATATCTTGCCCAAGGATATTTGGCATGCAGACTAGGGGAGCCAGGGATCGAACCACTAACCTTCCGATCAACTGAGCTACAGCCACCCCAAATTGGGTGGGCGTCGTACTGTGACACCTCATTCACCTTGTGGTCGTCAACACAGAACCGTATAGACCCATGTTTCTTTATCACAAGAACTATGGGGCTGCACTAGGCACTGTGTGACTCTTCTATTACTCAGAACCCATTTTGTTCAGAAGGAATTTCAGCCAATTTTTTCTGAACAATTCGCCTTTTATGCTCGGGTATCCTCTGCCATTGGCCTGAAAGGTCTCCAGGAAGGTCTGGGGGTCATCTCTGGCCGGTGGGAGTGGCAGCAGTTTCAAAGTTCACACAAATGTATGCTGTACAATCGCTCCATCCTGGAAAAGGAACAGTTCAAAGAAATCATTAAACGCCCAAAATTACCATGACCATTTATGTCCAATTATGTCTTTTATTTTGTGTTAATAAAAATGCAGTGTTCATGCATGTTTTATTAAGGTAATTCACTCCCTCAAGAGAGTCTTTGTCATCATTTAGAATCACTGAGACCTCAACCAGCAGAAACTTTTAAAAACAGAGTCCATTTGTTCAATAGTGAAATCTTTGATATGTCTATAACTGAGCTATAAAGTCAGTATGCGCGCACACACACACACACACGCACACACACACACACACGCACACACACACACACACACACACACACACACAAATTAACATAGTTTACAGTATCAGCAGTGTGTGTGCTGAGTCATGCTGTGATCCATGTTGTGCTTTTGAATATGTATGATGCACTTGCAGAGCTACAGGTAGAGATGAGAATTCCTTATTCTCTTTCATGTTTGACCTTCTCTATAGTATGATAGTCCTTCATTTCCACACACACAGGTCAGTCAATATAAGGTGAATAAAGATGGCCGAATTTCATTACCTTTTCAATTTGTTGTCTCACCATGAGAGTCAGCTATCTTTGCAATGTGTGTGAGCGGGTGTCATTGTTTGTTTGTTTTGCTGAGGGGGAACGATGGGGAGAAAAGAAAATTTATGCTGAAAAAAAAAAAGGACAAAACTGAGGCCCTCACAGTGGTAGAAATGTTTACATAACTCCACTTTATTTTTTGAGAAATGCCTCAGAAAGGAGGCATTTGGACTGAATAGGGTGGATAAGACCCTCAGTCCTATTCATCCATGGCCTTTCTTCCAGCTTAACATGCTGAGGCGCTTTCTGAGGTTGGAGTTAGATTAAGTGGCCTTGTTGTTTTTTTAGGATCACCGTGAGAAACCTGTGTGTCACTCAATAGAAGGAATGAATAAGTGCCACTACGTTGGCAGATTCCACATTAATTCCATGTAATTTAAAAGGCTGAGTAAACATACTGTGGTGCTAGCACGCAACAATCATGTCCTGTCATCACTAACTTTTCAACATCTGTTTCATACTTTTCTCCTCTTATCCATTCTTCATTTGTCTTATCTTAGCCTGCTCCTTTTTTCATTTATACCCTGTCCAGATCTTCAGACAATGTCACCATTAGTTGTTTTATTGGATTTGGTTTTTCTTAATCACACCATAACAAAATTTTAAAACTGGCAGCACAGTTACTCAGTGATTAGAACTGTTTCCTCTCTGCAAAAGGAAACAATAACAACAACAAAAACCCTTTTGAATCATTTGGGAACTAAGGGATTTAAAAAAATGTCCATATGAAACTGGAAGCGCATGCCAAAGCAACCTGTTGCAGTATAACCCTAACAGTTTAGAAATGATCACCGATTGGATGCTGACGTCACAAAAGGAGACAAAAAGCACGCATCCTTAATGTTGCAAGACAAAATCTTTATGGCACTTGCTCACATCTAAATGCAGAAAATTGAGTTTTTCAAAGGTTTTCAGTGACCTAAACGCTAAAAAGACTCCATGTGGACAGAAAGCAGAAAACTAGAAACACCTGTAAACATGATGCTAGTCCATAAGCCTGTTACTACTGCAATTACTTATTTACATTGGGCACGCAGAAATACATAACATTACGCAGTTTTCACAAATTTTAACATGCAACACTTAGCAACGTTGACACATAAAGGCAAAGTCTGTCTTAATTTACCCAATCAGATAAAAGCATTCTGTTGCTCCTTAACATGCAGTCCCACCACTCTGATTAAGTGCACTTCTAATCAGACTGTAGCTCTGTTTCCTATGAAACTGTGTTATAGCATTGTTCACAAAGCTCCAAAATCACTCTGGTAATTAGAAATTAATGTCCAAAATGATATGAAGTGACCCAAACTGTTATTAAGTGCAATTTTCATATCATCTAAGCATGCTCTTTTTTCATAGCTTGAATTAAAGTCAGTTGTATTCTAGAACATTTTCAAGTATTGTAATCAAGGTTGAAATAAAGGCCTCGTAAAATATTTAACAAGTCTTGGCTCAAGCTGTTTTGAGAGTTGGAATTCAGAATGAATGTAAATAAACTCAAAACCAGTTCAAGGCCAAAAACCAAGGCACTGCATATTTTGTTTTGTGACCCATGGTGGTCCTGACCCATATTAATTTGAGCCATTGCCACTGCTGGAAGCTGGAGATACTACAGGACAAAATGAAGGAGCTGATGGGACCTGACAGCGATGAGCTGAGCCATATCAATGTCTAAAGGGAAACAATGACGTCCAGTACTACTTTTGTCAAACCAAAAATCACTGTGCCAAAAATAAGATTAGAGCTTTTACTGTTTCCCTTGTAAAAAATGTATCTTGGACAAATGATGTCAGGTAAGATAATAGACATGTATAAAAATTAATTTGCCATTTACTATTTTAATTAATAATGGCACTAGAGAAAAATTTGTACCTATCAAACTTATAGCTTTGTACCTATATATTCTGAGGGCATCAACCCATACCCTTTTTTAAGGAGGTGATTTCTTTTTTTAATCCCTAGTAATTTTCAGACCCTGGCTTATCAATGACTCTTCAAATATTTCCTGGAGGGAATATCAACGGAGCATCCTAATTATCTTTCCAGCAATTTTTAACAAATTTTCAATTTAAGATCTGAGCTTGGCAGAAAGGTTATCAAACCATGTAGTATTGCCACTGATAACAGATTCAAAAGTTGCCCCCTAAACACATACTGCACATGATGAACCCACCATAACCAGGTTGCCAGGCGGTCACTGAATAGTCTCTACCGGAATAGTCTCTGACTGAGGACAGCTCTTGTTTTATCAAAACAATTTGCTCTGCCTTTAACCTGTAATCCAGATGCTCCAATATAGTGTTTCTGTGACACTAAGACGGACACACTGTTGTATCGTTGTGTCTGGATTTAAGCCTAATGGCCATGACACGATTCTGTTATCATGTCATCAAACTTGAAATTACAACATTTCTCTCTCTATTTTTCACAGAGCATACTCCTGATTCCCAAATTCCACTAGGTATGCATATAAGAATTGAAAAGAGATTTTATTGCCTTGTTCACTTGACCAAAATAATATAGCATTTTTCTTTTTTGCACAAGTTATATGAAAATAGCATAGTAGGTTATAGCATGAATAAGACAAATTTATGTAACTGAAACCAAAAAATGTTTCCCTTGGAAATATTATAATTTCCTGACTGGAAAATTACAGTTTAATCTAGTCTTGTAATCCATTGAAGCTCAGCTTTGTAAGTAACTCACAACAGTGCAAATTTAATCATTCTTTATCCATTGAGCTCTAGTGAACCATTGGTGTCTAATGTTCCCCATCAAACTGCTTAAATAGTGTTAAGAAAAAAGCACACCACTGCTCATTTTGTCTCCAGTAATCAAAGCTGTGGCCCAAATGAGGAACAAAAAGAGGTGAGAGACCTCATCTGCTCAGTTCTACTTCAGTCTTGCTGCTTGTCATTATCTTTCCTCCTCTTATTTCACCTACTGCCACCTTGTACCTTCTCCCCTCCTTTGCCCCTTTGCTCTACCCAGAGATGTAATCACATCTATTCAGTGATGAAGATGAAACTGTCCTCTCCCTCCACATCCCCTTTCACCAATTCCTATTTGAGCCTGGTCAGATCTGGTTATCCTTTTGTCATCGAGGGAACAAACAAATTATGTCTTCTTACATAGTCAGGACAAGAGCGATCACTTGAATGAAATAAGACAGAGAGCACAAGGAGCGAGGCGGGAGGGCTGTGGCTGAGTAAAATTAGCACGGGAAATGGTTATGAGTGTTTGTCTTTGTGTGTGTTTACAGGAGTAATTAGTGTATTATGCTGTGAGTAAAATGCTCAGGCTAGCCATGCAGTGGAAATGGACAAGTAATGCAGTTACGCCAAAGTACACCCAGAGGGTTCATTTAGCACACACAAACACACACGTAGTAGCAGGTACATCCACAAGACACAGAAACTAAATATCACAAAAGTTAATAGCAAGTGTTTATTTAAATGATCACTCTTGTGTGTCTTTAATCAGATTGCAGAAGTTGAAAGACAACTTGAAGTCATGCGTATGAGCAGGAATGCTGTTAGAAGTAGAACAAGAATTCTATAATGGTGAAGTCAGGGTCAATGAAAGACCAACACTCTGACAATGTTAGGGCAGGGAACTAGTTCCTAATGAGGCCAATCAAGCCACAAATGGATGCACTAATGGCTCTTTAATGTACCAGGATAAAAAGGTCTCTAACCTTTGCTTCCTATTATATAGGACAACATGTTTTTAAAAAAAACACGCACACAGTCTCAAAATACAGGTCTGAAAGCATAAAAATTAAAAAACAACTTTATTTCAGCAAGGAACATTAACAAAAGTTAATAATGTTTTATTATTAGAAGCCCTCAATAGTTTAGCTATTAGAGGACACTAAGATCCCCGTGTATATTCTGCTCTGTGGGACGGCATCTGAAACTGAAGGGCTTCAAAAACAAAGAATGTCTTCAAAGGCCTCGTCTCCTTGAACGCCACAGAACTGACCATTTGGACTTTGCAAGAGAGCACCAAACATGGGACAATAAAAGGTGGAAGAAAATTTTATTCTCTGATGAGAAAAAAATTCAACCTTGATGGTCCTGATGGTTTCCAACATTACTGGCATGACAAGCAGATCCCACCTAACCATTATGGTGCCACACTGGAGGGGGGACCATAATTGATTGACTGATTGATTGATTGATAATACTTTATTTATTCTGAGGGAAATGGTCTGGGGTGCAACATGTCGAGATGTTGCAGAGAACATCCCCAGACAGTAGAAACCCTTCGTGCGGCCGTCTTCACCACTTCACCTCATGGAAACGCCTGCATCCAGCATCCTTCAACAAATTTTTGAAGTGATCATCAATAATAATTTTCTCTTGGCTCTTGGTGGAGGCGGATGCATCTTTTTTCCATGTCCCCCCCTTATCTTTCCCTCCTTGACTTCTATGTCCTTGTCTAGTCTCGTCTTACTCTAACCCTCAGATAGTTTCTCAGTCTTGTTCTATAAAACCTAAAGAATTATGGATTTGATCAACTGGTCTCTTAACGAAATTGACACCGTATTCTCGACGAGAAGCCTGTGCTCGGGAGAGCCTGGAGAGCCTGTCCAGCAGAGACACTTTGCTGCCGGATACGCCATGGTCGGTTGCGTCATGTGCCTGGCGACACTCTCGATGGAGGGCATTGAACGACATCTACCAATTTGGAACCATGATAACAGAGTTCTGGCTGATTGGAGCTTGCTCGGACCTGGCTTATCGAAGAACAACAAAAGCAATTACAAGTGTTCAAAATCCCACAAGGCTGGCCAACACGATTGACGATGTACTCTGTGAGTACTCAGACTGTGTTTATTGAATGCAATATTGATAAGATCTTGGAGAAGCTCACGGCTCTGCAACGGGAATTGAGAGACCTGATGACCAGTGATGGACATTTAGAGCAACTGCAAAATTGGAATGCAGTTGTTCATTCAAACTCAAACAACCATCTTCTTCATGCAGCTACACAAGGCCAAGATTGGCCAGAACAACAATTCTCCCTGATAACAGGACTGTGTTTGGACTATCTGCTCCTATCCTTCAAGGTCACCTGCGTGAGCTGGAGGACTGTTGACCTTTGCTAATTTTCTTAGCCCTCAGGAGCTCCCACTGGCCTGTGGCCCCAAGCAGTTGACTGCCTTGCAAGTAAACCCTCTGGCCCATCTAGAGATTTCACTGTATTTCCAAATTTATATAGAGAAACATGAGTGTGCAGTTAGTACTCAAGATCATAGTGACAATAAAAGATCTGCTGCAAGTGAGGTGTTCACTCACCTTGTCCTACTTCTCTCATTTAGGTAAAAACAATAAAATAAAATAAAAAAAACTTTGGTGGCCAGGTTAACTTGGGTTCTCTGAAAGTCTCACTCAATATTTCACTAAATTAAGCATCCTCTGGCATGATCAATTATGGAAGCTACATTAACATGTCATGTCTGTCTGATACAGATGAATCACTTGAATCACCCCCTGCTAACTCCCACATGAGGCTTTCTGAAAATATTTCTTCCACATGCTCTTGATAGGGCAATGTGGTGAGATACAATGCCCTACCCACCAGGGGGTAATACCCCAAAAAATACAGAATAGTGTAGTGTACTTTATGTTTTACATGTATTATATTACTCTTACTATAATTTAATTCTGCTCTGTGGTTTCATCTTATTCTTATCTATTAAAATCACAAGAACTATGAATTGAGATATATTGTGTTCTAGAAATCTTCTGTGAAATATGAAAAAGGAGAAACAAGTAAATAGTAACATGGGACTTGCAGCACAAACACACCAAAAGCTTTGATAAGTGAGACTTTTGTTCAGAGAGTGGGAGGCTGTGCTTTAGCTAATCAGAAAAAAGTCCACAGGCTGCCATATTTTGAACCATACTAAAAAGGAGACACATGGCTGTCTATATGATTAAAGCCAGTAGAGTTAGTTTCCAATGGCAATAACAATGATACATCTAAATAAGACATAGGCAACTAAAAGTATTCTCAATAAACTTTAAATTGCTTTCAGCAAACTAATCCTAGATGTTGAAGCGTGTTTTTGGAAATTCCATTAGACTGTCTGTTTGTCATGTATACTCGGTTTTGTGGCAGCTTAAAGGTGTGCTTGAATAATGTTTTTTACACTAACCGGAATGTCATGTTTATCATGTGCACTGCTGTTATGACGTGCTGTGAACATCATTCAAAAGTTTGGGGTGCTCACTCACCGAAAGGAAGACTGTCATCGCTCACTCCATTCAAATTTCATTCATGTCAGGACTCATTCAGACCAAAATTTAGAAGTCACCAGGGTCACTTTCTTTTCACTAAAAATACGAAATTCATTCAAGAGAAATGATCGCACGCCTACTGCATATCAACCCTCGGCTAGAAACGGCACAGTGTGTGGTTGATGGATGAAGTCATCGTTTGCTGAAAAATGCATGGTCTGAATATAGAAAAGCAGCTAGGGTTTGTTTGTCGAGGTAGCCAGAAAGGTAGTGTCTCCTGACACTTTAACTGCTTAGTGTGTTTCTTGCTACCTCTGGAAAATAGTGCTGTTGTATAAAAGTTAATCGAGCAGAACAGAGTTTATACTGGGAAGAAGAAGAAAAAGAATTGGACATATGCATAGAGAGGGGAAGGGAAAGGGATGGCAGTGAATGGGAAACAGTGATCTGGCACGGCAAGCTGCAGAGCAGGAGGAAATGAAATAGGACATCTTCATTTAGTTTTAACATCTGCCTAACTCTGCATTGCAACCTGCTCTGCTCAGGCAGAAAGCAGCAGGCTCAGTCTCTCATACTAGCAGATGGATTTAGACTTTGAGACTCATATGCCTCGCAATATTCGCTGCCTCAGGTGAGATTTTAGAATTTGGTATTGAATCAACCGTATCAAACTGGTCTCAGGATATGAAAAGTTGATGCCTAAATGGGATTTTCTTCTTTAATTAGCCGATCTCCTGCCATAATTCGGGGCCCCACCTGTATGTCTTCTACCCGGAGGGCTGTGAATTGTGTATATTTCTCAATTAACTGTCATGAAAAGAAGGAGAATGACAAAGTAAGAAAGAGATAACAGGAAGAGGGAAGTGACAGCAGACTGTGCTGTCATATTTGACTCCTGCACTGAATAACTGACACCCAAAACGCTCCTATGTTACATCTACATGCCGTCTTTCTTGTCATTTAGCATGTGATTCTCCATGTTGATACTTTTATTTAGTTGATATTCTATTATGGTACCATGTTATAGGAAAGGTTGTGTTTGTGTATTTGACTTAACAGTCTATTATCTTTCCCAGGGTCCCAGATGTAACATATCCTATTCAAGAAGACCTCACACTGTCATACTGCAAGGGTTTACCACCAGCTCATAATTTTCTGATGTACAATGTCTTGTATAGCATTTTGCCTGCACGGCTGCCCTACTTGATAGATTTAAGAGTGTTTCACAAAGCAAGTTTTTCCCTTCTGAAAAAACCTACTTAACCATTACCTGGGTGAACATGTGTTTCGTGACAGTGACAACAGCAACAGAGAACATTTACCTGAAGCTTCATAGTGTTTGCTTTGCCTTGTGTGTTGGCACCATGATGTGATAACTTGGTATTCAGAATAGGTCTGTGGCTTCTCAGCGCTATGAACAAGGATTGGTTTGCATTGGTTGTCAGTCTCAACTAGTCTAATATGGATGTAAAAAAATATGTCTAAACCTACTCACCCAGTGAATGAAGAAGGAAAAAACTGGCAAGTGAAAACCAAACCAAGTCCAAAGCAAAGTGCAAAACACATAGCTTCCTGACAAGAGATTCTGAGTGTTTTGGTAACAAAGTTGTGATTTATGCCACTAATGCCCATCCTCTATCCTAAAGAATGATTTGTTATTATGTCAGGCAGTGTTAGCTGTAGTGGTAGCTGTCTGTCCTAT
>VOQK01041994.1:0-34536 GCA_015052645.1 Benitochromis conjunctus | reverse complement strand
GTATGGAAGTGAAAATGAACAAAACATTACACTCACATTGCAAACCGAACATGTAAAGTGTCGTGTATAGCATAGGTATGTTTGTACTGAATTGTGGTGCATTTGAATTTGTCTCATTCACAGTTTTGTTCCACTGCTTCAAAGTAAATGTCTTACATCAGCTTCACTGCCTTCTCTCAAGTTGTAGGTGAGATTGTGGTGGATGTCCAAGCTGAAGCGACTGCTGTACTCTGGATAAAGCCCAAGGACCTCTCTCAAAGCCCTAACGCTGATGTACTGCAAGTCGCAGTACGTCAGCGCCTTCACATCTGCATTGGTCTTGATCACTAGGTCATGCTCTGGGAGGTCAGCCCCTATAAGGTCGCCTTTGCCTGTAGCGATTGTCACATAAACATAGTATGTGTAATATGACACTACACAGCTAATATATAGAGAAATCTGTATGGAAGTAGCATTTAAACACTTGGTGCACACTGACCCAGGATTGCTAGGACCATGCCATCTTTCAGAACCTCCAGGGAACCGGAGCACACAAAGTAATTAGCTTGTAGGGCATCTCCATGGCGAATAAGATATTCCCCTGGTGCACAGAAGGAAGTTTTGATGTGCAGGGAGAGGGAGCGCAGACACCCTCTGCTGGCTCGCTCAAACACAGGCAGCTGCAGTATGTCTTTGTTCAGATGCATGGTAATGTCAGCTCGCAGTTCATCTGGGAAGTCATGTAACAGCTAAGAGCGAGGGTACAATAAAAAATAAGAACCACTATTTAATAGTTAACCACTGTTCGGTAGTTAAATGCATATAGAGCTTTGCAAGACACAAATTACCCTCTTTTTTAAGTACTTGTAATTATCAGCTCATTGTTCACCCAGATATTCTTCTCACAGAAACAAAACATCCCTGCCTTCTCATCTTGCTACATTTTGGCTTGATAAAACTGTAATATTGCAATACTGCATTTATATGTTTCCTGCAAAGTCTGTCCCTCCTCTTGTAGTCAAAAATCACAAGGTACTCTCCTTTTAAAATACTTACATCTTTTTGTTTTAGACAATTACTTAGAAGTATTTGACTATGCAATCGTGCTACTATGAAGAGTACGCATATGGTATGGTTAACCACTTCTAAATTAAACACATAAAAAAAAGACAGACTGTCTTTTTAAAGACACGACACTGCTATCAGCATGTTCTCAGAAACCAGTGGCTCTATCTGTTACCTTCAACAGTGAATTCATTATCTGAGGATACTGATGGTGGGGGTGTTAATGAGTGCTCTCTCTATTTCAGCTCCAACCCTTGTAATTACAGGATCGTCTCCTAGATAGGCTCTGGCGGTATACTGAAATTCTATTTGCAAAAAAGGACTATCTACTTAAAGAATTGGAATAAGACTCTAGAGAATCTGAGGTGCCCCATATTTTAAGGATGGCATTTCTGAGTGTAGAATAACCAATATCCACAAAGAAAGAATCGGGATATATTCTTCCTGAGGAAGTCCACGTGGTTAAAAATCCACAGAATCTTTAGCTACATATTAAAAATGATGAAGTGACAGAAAAATAACTTATTATGTCCAAGAAAATATTTTTTCATAAGCAGAAAGAACCAGAAGAACACAGCTAGTGTGATTCTTTACCCACCTCATTGGTGTTGATTCCATTGTTGACAGACCAGGTGGCCTGAAAGTACTCTAACATCCTTTGCTTGAGCTGTTGAGGTAGCCGATGCACACGAATGAAGTCCTTGAGATCCTTCATGCGGGTGTGATAGAGTGAGCGACGTGAGTACATGCGCTGGATGATGGCTGTCACGTTGCCAAAGACTACTGCATGCATCAGGGCTGGAGGTGACAGAGACAGAAATATGGTGACAATCTCAAAACATATTTTAAATATTTGAGAATTTCCTGCCGTGTCTTTTAAGCTCACCTCCCATCAGCATAATACAGATGGAGAAGATTTTCTCTGCATCTGTATTGGCGCACACGTTGCCAAAACCAACACTTGTAAGGCTGCTGAGGGTGAAATAGAGAGAAGCAATGTAGGCGCTAGGCAAGGATGGACCACCCATGGTGCTGTTGATGTATGGCGTCTCCAGACGTTTTCCCAGCTCCTGAAGCCAACCTGGTGGAAGAGGTGAACTTTGTTGCATTGGTGACTAAACTAATGATAGAATAATGTTTTGGATGAACTTTTCTTCTCCGGTAGGTGATATAATACATGATATAATATAGAATGACATAATGTGTTACTGGTGATATAATGCAATCATTTCTTGACCTACACTTCCTCTGGGGAAACAAGCTAGAGGATGAAACGATGCTGAAGCATTCAAGCATTAGCAGAGACGTGCAGCACTAACACGGCGCTGTTGCCAAAAGAGACACCTAATTTGTGTCAGTAAAGCAAATGAGTGAGGGCGAATATTATACTTTTGATTAATTGTGTGGGACCATTCAAACAAAACTGCAGTGTCCTCACCTATGTCCCAGGTAACAGGGTCACCGCTTTCTATCTCCTTGCGCCCAATGATATACCAGATGCAAGCCATCCAATGAGCAAGCAATGCAAACACAGACATGAGCAGAGTCAGGACCACAGCGCTGTACTGAGAATATCGATCCAGTTTTTGTAACAGCCGCAGCAAACGCAGCAGACGGACTGTTTTCAACAGGTGCACCAATGAAGTCTAGAAAAGGAGTGGAAAAGTACAACATCACAGATGCAGATTAGTTTATTTAGTAGTTTTGCTGTTCAAGGATCTGCGTGAGTTTTTTTTAACTTGTGACACGTCCTCACTTCTCTGTTAGCACCCTCAAATACTGTCAGAGTTAGAACAGCGTAATAGCTGGAGAGTTTGCAGCGGACTTCGAACAAAACAAAAATGCAGTTAGTGAGATGACTTTGTGCGTCAGCTGAGGTTGCCTTTGGCAAACTAAGACTAATCCATGAGAAGTACTAGTGTCGAAGCAAGCAGACTAACAAGAATGCTCAGTGAAGGGCATGAATGTAGAAGGATAATCATCTCCACTCCCTTCTCTGGGGGAAATAGCACTACACTCACTATAGGCTTAAAGTTAGTCAATTTAAAGACACTGGAAAGTATAAAACAAATGTCATGTTATATTTGCACATATCTGAAATAAGTCTTACCACTGTAATGTTGAAAGCATAGAGAAGGTCAAAGGGGAGTGCTGCAATCAGATCTACAAAGAACCAGGTAGTGCAATAATGAAGGCAGATGGATCGGGTGTCGTACACCACCTGACCTGACTGACTCACAAAGGTGGTACGAAAATTCAGGAGAATATCTGAAAAGGAACAGCAAAGTTGAAAACAAAGGAGAAATATAACAAAACAGAACAAAAAGAAAATACATTTAAGGACAAGATTTCACTAGAATCATAGCTGGGGCAGTTAAAATGCAAAATAAGATACAATACAACAATATAGCCCACTCAAAAAGACATACTAGGATACAAAAACGTAATTCAACAAATAATTAAATGAATGAAATCATAGCTGTAGTACTAATGAAAGTTGCACTCTGAAAAAAGACAGATTTTATGAGTAAGGGGCGGGAATAAAAGTAGCTAGAAGTGGCAAGATTCTGTCAGTGATTATTAGTATTGTTTTAAACTTGATTATGATTGTCATTAATGATCTGAAAGCAGTAACATCTCTGCAGCCCAACAATGTTAAACAAAGAAGCATATCAAGCTGCATGCTTGCAAGGACAAAGAGAATTTGAAACACTAACCAGTTAATGCAAGGTTTCCCTGGCAATATACCCAACTGTCTTTTGTCGAGGCGAGTGTTTGTTTGATTTATTTCAGACTGAACTGAGGTTGAGTTTAAATGAAAGAAAAAAGGAAAAACGTGTTACCAGGTGAGCTAATTTTGTGATGGTGTCTGTCCCCAGACAAACTTGTTGAGAGACAGGAAGTCAGTGAGCCTCGTGGCACATGTGCTATCACACTTTCTTTGGAGGAAAATTGGGACGATGTGAGAGAAATCTAATTATGATTTCTAACCTACGGCAACAAAGACAGCCTGAGTGGGTGGGAAAAAGTAGGAGGTAGTCGTGTGTTAGCCATTGCTAGGGAAACTACTGCAGCCACACTGGGGAATATGTTTCTTAATTTAAACTTAACATTGTTGTCTCTTCATGATGTAAGTAACATGTAGAAGAGACTGGTAGCTCGCAGATTTGAACCGCTTGGAAAAACATTTTCCTTTGTTTAAGGTGTTTAATATTTCAAATTTACTTAAAAAATATTAAAGATTATACTATTGCATTCTTATTTTCTTCAATAAATACAAATATATTATACCAAGAATGAAGAGCATCTCTACAGCAATGTCACTGCCTATAGTACTGCGGCTGACAAGTGGCGGATGGTCATCGCCCCCATCGTGGCTGACAAAGCAGACGTTGTAAGGCACTGTGACTGCGACGTAGAAAGTTGCCAGAAGGATTAACCAGTCCCACAGAGCCTTGAACATGCTGTAGTGCAGCAGGATAAAGCGGGACCTCTTCACAGCTGCCACCTTGTACTCGGGCAGGGACGGTTTCTGGAGCACACTCTGAAAAGACAACGAGTCATTCAGCTTTAGACTTCAAATCGGCACTGCTCTGATATCCTTGCTTGGTGGCATAATGATGACACAGATGGAGAGAGTACGCTAATTTTATAAGCCTACAAAGCTCAAGTGCCTGGACTTCATTTACAGGTACTTTAATTCTTGAATCAGAATCAGAATACTTTATTAATCCCTAAGGAAAGAGCACTAAAGGTATGACACATCATCATCACAGCTGTTTGAATAGGGCCAACTGCCCCTATCTGGTACACAAAGTATGTACCTTGGCACTAAATGCAAAGCTCACCTGACTCAGGGTTACCTGATTATTAGCATGACAAAGGACCGCTTTGTTGTTGAGTTGTAAATGTTTAGCTAGTAAAAGTGCAAAGGGGTGCTTTAGTTTTATGTATTCATGTCTAAGCCAGTGTTTGCGCTCACATTAGGCAACTTCTTCTTGTTCCTCTTGGTGAACAGTCTGTTCATGTGGTGTAGAATAGTTCTCCCCCTCTCTCTAGTTTGAAAAAAGTGTGACTGTCCACTTTTTCTGCTCTGGTGAGCAGTCTCTAACATTCCTGTAAGGAAAATAATATGCACTAAATAAAATTGTGTGTAAATTATGCCAAAAAATACACATTAAATGACATGACTTAATGAATTTCAGGGTCAGATGGTATGTATTATAAATTTAAGTGCTTTTCTTAAAAACTAAAGAAAATGCAAAGAGCCAGGCCTCACCGTCTCTTTGAGGACAGCGATGTTTTTTTCCATGTGATTCGCTGACGTCTTTGAAGGATAACAGGAACAGCACAACCTCACCTTTCTCATTTTTAATTGGTACAATATCCAGGAGGCACCAAAATGGATTTCCTGGGAGTATTAAAAATGTTATTACAGAGACATTACCCTGTCAGACAATTAATTCACCAAAATGATGATTAGATCTCTAATAATGATGAAATAACAATGTTTTTTTTGTTTTTTTCTTGTTGCCAAGCTCAAGTCATTCTCGTTGTTGCGTGTGAGTGATTATGATTCTCACCATTTTTCCTATAAAAACAAACTTCTCCTTGGTACTCCTGCTGGCCTTCCAGGGCTTTGTCTACCTGTTGAATCACATTTTCACTGGTCTCAGCTCCGTGAAGGAAACGACACGTGCAGGTTTTCTGCATCACCTCCGTTCGAACAAAGCCGGTTAACTCACAAAAGCCGTCGGAGCAGTACACAATGGGGTATCCACAGCTCCCCTGAGTATTTCCCAGGAGGAAGTTACAGTCTGTGAGGAAAATAAAAAGATCAAAAGTGAGGTAAAGTTACTGTGTGACCTGGAGAAACAGAAACGGCTAACCGAACAGTAGGAAATTTCAAATGAGTAAGTGCATAGATGTAACCAAAGTATATAGCTGCAGTTCTGAAAGAAAACATTTAAACGTGCTGATCATTATTCACTCTGTGGTCTAGGGCAATATGCACTGTCAACACAAATCAATCGCATTGTGGCCCCGCCCCCACGCCACGCCCCCTTTTGTATCGCCGATGTCGGTGTGAGCGCCGGCGCGTCCATAGACCACAGAAGGTTAAATATATTTTTTTTTAAAACAAGTTCTTTTCAGATTTAATTAATTTGTTGAAGCTCAAAAAGTAACTTTACTTATCTGAGTCATTCAGTGTATTTTCAGCTCAGAACCCTGAAGTTGGCAATTATCTAGTGTACATCAAAGAGTGCTTTGAAGTTTGCTGCTGGTGAGCTTTAAGTCCTATAATATATACTCAGGGTGCCAGCTGGTCCTAGGACCTCAGTGAGGCTCTGGTTCAAACTCATCTTCAATCATTAGACATTGCACTGATGAATATTTTCCATAATGTTTTGTCTTGTTAACCAAAAATTGTAATTAAATGTCGACCAAACTATACAGAATTGGTGGAGTTCATTTAAACTGATTTCCTGGCATGGCCCTGGCTTTTTAGCATAGTCCCCAATTTATGAACAAAGTTTAGGTTAGAGTTTTGGGGAACACTATTCCAGAAGCTTGATGTTAGCCTACTTTATCAATTCCAAAGCTATTTTCATGTGCAAACATCTTTTCAAACATCTAGTTGTTGATTTGAGGTGAAGTTTCATTTTTCCATTTGCTTCACACTGAGTCAGTGTGGCTGTAGCTCAAGAGGTAGAGCGGGGTCAACTACTGGTTGGAAGGTTGGTGGTGTAATCCCTGGCTGCTCCAGTTAAATATCCTTGGGCAAGATACTAACCCCAAGTTGAAGGTGTGCGAATGAGGGATGTTGTATAAAGTGCTTTGAGTGCTCTGGGCCATGTAAGAATCAGTCCATTTACAATATGAAAGAAAAGTATTTTTTTTACAGTGTAATAATAACTTTTCTGTGTAATTTGTTTAACATGATTTATTTTGGTAATCTATCATCTGTTAAAAAGGCGGAAAATAGAGTAGCTTACCCAAACTGAAATATAAAAATAAACGGTTTGGGGTCATGCAGTTTAGGCTCTATTGTAAAGGGACGCAACAACCAGATGTCTTCATTATTCAATGACTAATGGAAGTGTGCTTTCAGTTGTCCGACCCATCAATATTTAGACAAATAGACTGAGTACACTGACATGTCATCTTTTATTTGTTCATTCAAACACACTTTGATGCGAGCAAATTTAATTCCCCAAAAGTTCTTTGTTTGGTTATGTAGCAAAGCGCTCCAATGATGATATAGCTGCAAGGACAACACCAAGCACCTGTGCTGCGGCCAGACATAATGAGGCTGAAGCTTTGTATTCTCCCTACAGCTTGGAAAGTAAACAGAGACTGATAATAGCAGTTTATTCAGACGCACGCTGTCATACGGCATTGTATTTTAAATGATTTTTCAACCGCAAAATAATTGCCAGTATCACTAAAGAGTGCTAACAAAGTGTTGCCTCCAGAAGAACACATGTGCAATTAGCGAAGGTTTTTTTTATTTTATTTTTTTTTACCTGAAGTGTGTGCACTTAATCCCATAAGAAGCTAAATTAAGATCTTTCTGCGCCTATGTTGCCATGGCGATTTGTGCAGGGGAAAAAAATGGCAATGTTGCAACAGTACCCTCACTCTGATTAGTACAAAACACATTTAATAGATTTGAGCAAGTCCACTTGCTCAAATGGGACCTGCTATGATAATTTCCTGCACCACCGTTGTATTTTTTGACATTATTGGACTAGGTGTGCGTGATTTACAGTTCAGAATAACCTTAATTTATCTTGTACTGGCGCAAGCCCACAGTTTAACCACTTTATATAACAAGGTTTTTTTGAGCGTCTTAAAGTTACCCTGACTTTCTTTTGACCAGCTACCCCTCACAAACAAAAGGTTTGAATAGCAGGTGGGCTGCAGCACGGTTAACACTGACAGTCATCAAGCCTCAGTGGAAATGACGTGACTCACTGTGAAAACATTTGCTTCATTTTAGTTACGTTTTACTGACTCGGATGCATTTATTATTGCTAACTATCTATCAGCACGTGGGGAGGAGAAAAATGCAATTTCAGCACAAAAACAAAAGCTTTGATATTTGATGGACTCCTTTTGTTTCTGCAGGCTATAAGGCACAAATATCTAATGAATATTATTCTGAAAGCTTTAACACTAGTTATGAACACCAGTTAACACCAGTACCCTGTATAAGTTGTGAGTGACTAGATGAAAAAGTAGAATTTTCCTGCTTTCAGAGGCTGACTGAAACACACCTCAAATTATATTTGATTGGCTCTTTGTCTCTGCATATGCTGTAATTCATCTAAATGAATCTCTCTGCTCTCATGTCAGGATCATACTGCCTCTAGTCAGTCGCCTTCACAGTATGTGATCCAAAAGCAGTTTTTCATAGAAACACTTTCAAATCAATTAACACATATTTTAGACTATTCCTGGATTCCTGCGGCGTTGTGCTGAAGCCGTCTCTTGTCAGTTGATCCTTTTACATCCTACTCAGTGACTTGATCAGTCCACCGACGCGCGACTCTCATACAGAGGCACTGTGGCTGCCAGATAATGAAAACACGTTTGCCACCCTGATATGTGTAAATGCAATTCTACATCTACTTTCTGCAGGTGTGAAGATGAGGGCAAAACAGCTCAGAGAACAGATGGAGAATTTTCAGTGAAGAGAGAAACGCAACGTCTGACCTGTGCACCACTTTTCTTGTTTTCTGAAAAAAATATATATATATCGTGTTGATGGGTTTTTTTTTTTCGCACTAAATCAGATGTAGAGTAAAATTGACACCCTTGGATGATGTAAGATGTAACTTTCCATGCCTGGTATGGTTCACATGTGTTTGTGTGGGAGTAACCAGATGGATCTGCTCTATATGTCTAGGTATTAAGATTTTTGTTTCTGTGTATTAAGTGTTATAGTTTGAAAATATTGTTTACTTTCTTTGCTTTTGAGCCATAACAAGCAGGAAGAAAAGCCACGTATTACCCAGGAACAAGAAGAAAATAGTTACATAGTTTAATGCATACTAAGGTACAATATTCTATGTGCTATAAATTGTATGGTGTGATACTGTTAATCTGCCTCTTCATCTCATGATAGATTATACGAAGACTGGGAAAATAATTGTGCTTTCTTAGTAATCCAAGCAGATGTATAGATTAGCTTTATATTGCATTAGTTTCGCATAATGAGCAAAAATCAAATCATGTCAAGCGCTTGATGTGTAAGCTACATTTTCATTTGAAACTTTCATAGCTGTAATTAAATGCTAAAAAAGAATATGTTTTATTAGAACCGGTATTTAATCAGGATTAAGCATTCAGCAAAGTCTAGTGTTTAAATCCAGTAGTGTTTTTACAGTTATTAGCATCATTCTGTAACTGCTGCATATAGTTATTTAAGTAGCGACATTGTGCTGAGCTGGTCTTAGAATAAACAGTAGCTCATTTCTGCCAATATAGTCCTGTCCATTTCAACATACAGTTTATTTTACCCTCATGCTACAAGAAAATAGGGTAAAATAGTCTATTAGTTAAGTCTTTAACCTTCCACTTAAGTTGTGTGAATTTAAATATGCTGCAGTTTACTAGGAAATCTGCTTTTTTCTTTTTTTTCTTCTTTTTCGGTAGATTTCAAACTGAAAGAAAGATGACAGACTTTAGCTCTACAACTTGAACGTTGCTCATGAATAATTCGATTTGCCTTTTTTTGTTGTTTGCTGTTGAGAAAGACCTTGACATTGTTCTCAACAAGGAAATATTCTAACAAACAACACAGCATCTCAACAAGTGGTTCTTCAGCTCCAACATTAATGGGATGTCACTATTGTCGGACATATTGATTGACAGCAGTGTTTATCAGTGCCTGTCACAGTCCTAAATTGGGTTACAGAAATGCCAAAGGCAAAAATCCTAAACGCAAGCTGGGAAAGGTTCATCTTTAAAATTGATACCAAACCTTTTGCAGGCAACATGTTTTATATATAAATGTATTGTATGCCATTTCTTTCAATAAAAGTAATGCACATTATAAGAAGTTCAACTAGTCCATCAATGTCAGTCGCAGATTCTGACTTGGTCTGCAGGTTAATCAATGTACTATTCATGTATATTCATCTGAAATGTACTTAACAGCATTCTTAGAATTAAACAAAAAATCTGTATTAATGTAAAAGTGATCCCCTCTCCCCGAAATACTTACGAGTTCCATCAAAGTGGTTGGCAATGGTGTCCAAGAAGGTATTTTGTGGAGCAAGGAGGCCCTTCATTACAGGCATCTTTTACCAGAAAAAGAGGATGCAGAGTCCCAGTTTTAAGTCGTTTGTCACCATTCCCTAAAGAATTAGACTTTCAGTACCTCTTCTTGAGTTTGCTTGTAACTCTTCTGTGGAGTAAAAGTTTTTTTTATTCTATGTTGAGTGGATAAAACTATTGAAATGTATCACAGAGCTTGTCATTTCTTCTTTGGAGGAAAATTCGGAGGTTTGCCGTTCTAAAGCTCTAAAGCTTTTCTCAGTCTGACTCAGAAGTATTCAGGTTCAGTTGTGCATCGCTCTGTGCTCAGCACTGCTCCAGTATCACAGCAAAGTCTGAGCTGCTCTTCAGTCAGTGTAACTCCACTCTCTGTGAATCTTGCCATTGAGTCCCCAGTCTCTCTCGCCCCCTCCCTTCCTGTCTCTCTCGCTCCCTCTCTTTCGTACAGAGGGGGATGCATGAACCATCCCCCTTTCTATCCACTGAATTTATGGAATATCTTGCCTTCACTTTCTTTCTCACATAAAACCTTCCCTTCTCCCCAGAGAAGTTATTAGAAATAACTTTCCTTTTTCTTCCTTCTGTTGCTTTCTCACGCTCGCACCTCTGTCTTTTGTGAAACTCGACAATGGGAGGTAGAAGAGGGTTTTCTGCTGCGCAGACTTCCCACTTAAATTACCAGTCATTTTTCTGAGGTACAGCTGGATCCCGCGTTAATAACACAGAAAGGGAGGTGTGTGCACGTTGTGTTTGCTGTGGAAGAAAGCAACTCAATATCTTTTTTGGTGTCTCTGGAAAGATTTTGTTTGCTGTTGTTTTTTTTATCAGCCCTTCTTTTGACACATGAGGCTAGAGGTCAAGTTGAATAAAGCACAGCATCAAGCGATTCACGTCTCGGCTCAGTGTAATAACAGTCAATTTGCTGCTAGGCTTGGTGTTGATGTGCATGAAGAATCTAACAGGCTGTTGTCTGTATCACCACCTCTATTTCACATTTTCTTTACTCCCCATACATCAACAAACACCCACGCAGATAGTTGCTGTAGAAGATGCAGTAAAAACCTATACACACACACTGACCTCGAAATAACAACATTCAGTGTTTCTTTATGTTTCATCGTCACTTACTAGCATTTCCTCTCGACTCCATATGGTTGCATGAAGCTGTTGTGCACACAAATCCACTGTATTGGTTACGCAAATAAATTCATACCCATGAAAATTTCTATTTTTAATCACAAACAATTGTGTTTGTTTGCTTTTTTTAATCAGAGGTACTTTCTGTTGGACAGATTAGAGTTTTATATGCATCTGCGTCAGATTGGCAGATATAAAACATTCTTTAAAAAGTCACCAGCCAGACTGAGTTTGAGTCAGGTGTCTGTCCATAACGTCATTACAGGGAGGCATGTGTGTGTTCCTATATTTTAAATTAGCAGACTACCTTAGAAGTCTGTGCATTGAATACCTGGTAAGAAAGCAGTTAAAACAAATAGTTTATGCTTTATGTTTTCTTCTCCCTATAGCTACAGGGATCATATCGTTTCACTATACTACACTTAGATGATGCAAAATTACATTTAGCAAACCTGAAGCACTCTGCATGCACCGGTGGCTGGTAACCATTTACCTTGGGTGTGGCTGATGGATTGTGCTTATAGACTAACACAAAAGTTGTTTTTATATTTTGGCTGGATTCAGGCATTCATCTGTGATTTGCAAGTGGATAAATCTTGATTATTTCTTTTTAATCTTCCACAGTGTGCTTTTTATCCCATGCTCCCTCCTTCCACCCCAGTGGAGTGTTTGTCACCTTTGTATATAGTCTCATGAAAGTTAACAGTTGATCAGCTTTGTTTGTTTTGTTTTTTATTAGATTACAGACCCTTTTACATATATTTACAATATAGAATATTTTCCAAAAATTTGGACATCACATTGAAATTCACATTGTTTCTGAGCAAAAAAATATACATGTGGTGTAAAGTGTGACTTTTTTCATTTAAACAACGTCCCTGGTTTTACTCAGTTAGTTTCAAACAGGCAGGGGTGTCATTATGGTCGTTCCAGATTGAGCCATCCAGTCCATGTACTGCGCCCCAGCTCTCTCTCTGGTTCTCTTCCCCATTGTCAGAATCCCTGCTGCTTGGTTCCTGGAGCCTTGTAGGAGCTGTTGGAGTCGGCTCTGAAAGCGATACTCGTCCTCTTTTCGTTTACCCAGAGTGAGGATCCCAGCAGCCGCATCTTCTGTGAGGGCTCCACCCGGTCCCTTGTTGCCTGTGCGACACAGCAACACATAAAGGCGGCAGGGACGAGATGGTTCTCTGCAGCACTCAGACACGCTGCGAGCTTCACAGGCCAGCTGAGATAGTAGCAGCAGCAAGACCAGTACCATGGCTTTCTGCTCATTAAAAGAAATTAGATCAAAAATATGATCTTTAGGATTAAAGAGGTATGATTGCAAATAACAAAAAATACATAGTGCATGAAGTACATGTTAAATGTGAATTAATATAAAGTTGAATGGACAAATTCCAATGCATAATAAATATAAATCACAGAATTTAAAATGAACATATATATTTATCCTCGGAGCTTAGTGACATGATAAAACCACATTTACGATGAAACAGTCAGTTGTAAATATTTACAGTAAAATGCATGAAGTTAAATTTATTCCTCCACTACACTTGAGAATAGAAAAACTGATATGCCAAATTGTTTTTCAGTAGACTGCTAATACATTTAGGAGCACAAAAGGATACCAATGTAGAAAAAATAATTAAGAGATAAAAACCCCCCCCAAAAATCAGCAAAGTAAAACAATAAAAAAAATAAATAAATAAATAATTAAGCTGACTTCTTACCCTGTTATTCATTTCCATCCCAGCAGCTTGTTGGAACTTGGTGGGGAACCGCAACATCTGCTCTGTTGTCTGAAGGGAGTCATCTGGTCCCAGGGGTAGAAGGAGTGTCTTTTATACTGTCCTGTGCTGTTCACCCCATCAGTCCTCTGGACGTCATTTAGACCAGTGACAAACGTAGCACAAAATCACTGATTCTCTTTTCTTTTTCTGGTCTTTGCTCATTTGAAGTTTGCTGTAAAGCTCGCTGCCATTAATTAGTGTCCTATGCAGGTCATCTCCAAGGCGCCTGAGTGGACCTTTGATGCACTGCAGCTATGTTTTTGTGGCTACATGCTAAAGGTTTATTAAGACATACCATTACAATGACTGGTGAGGGGCTGAAGTCAATTAGCAAATGTGTCTAGTGAGGTTACTAGATATCAAAAATGCACACACACACACACACACACACACACACACATATATATATATATATATATATGTGCACTTTTAAAAAACTGATGCCCTTTCTCTGCTCTAATGACAAATTCATTCAAAGGCTATGCTAATGAGGATGCATGGACTTTCCGCTCTCAAAGTGAAAGCACTTCACAAGAAAAGACCTAGAAAAAGACTTCTGGTACGCTGTCAGGCACAAAAATGTCAGACACATCTGTGCACAAATGATCTGCTTTACAAACGGGGGGAAATTGGCAGTAACCCCCTCCCCCCCCAAAAAAAAAACAAGATAACAACTCTTAAAAGCAAATATTGAACCCTTGATTGTTTTTATCCCCACAGCCATTTACTTAATGTTTGTTGCCATCTTATGGACAACAGGAAGCACTGCTATCTCATTCATGATAAACTAAATGGCTTAAATCTATTTTAGTAATAAGGGAATCATTTAAGATCGATTGAGGATTGACTGAGCATTACAGTGCACTTTTGTAAAGCTATATTGATTGTTCCTTTCAAACGGCTAGGTCTCTTTAAACAAATTAAAGCACTGGCACTGTGTGTGAACCTTGCACAGTAAAAACATTTTTATCTGAAATATCAGTTTAAAAAAAATCTAAATAAAATTGCAAAGAACAGACATATTTAACATCCCTTTATCCCAGTTCATTTGTACATATAGCTACTTGAATGATTATTAAATAGTAATGAACAAGAGGAGACAGCAGAAACAATAAAGCCAGTTTTAATGGGCCACTTAAGAGATCTCTTACAGAATCCACACTCACTTTGAAGTGAAACACGTCAGGTTATTGTTTGACTGCTGTGTTGAGGTGCTAACCCCTAACCTTTCATTCCAGTCCCACATGCACTGGTTGGCTTGATCTGCACCACAGAACAACAGGTGTCAAATCACTGTGTATGTGCAAGTAATGTTAAAAAATACTTAGAATATCAATAAAACTAACAACAGTTATAATAATATCAATCATGAATGTCTGAGAATTAGTATAGCAATATATGTTCCCTTCATACACTTTGCATACATTTTACATCTACAGTCACTTTATTCTTATAGACAGCAGTATCATGTTCCTGATGATCTTTGACCTCTAACGGGAGGGGTCAAATATTCCAGTTGTGACTGACTGGTGAACTCCACCACTTAAGAACGTGCTCCATCCTAGGGACCAGGACATCAACTCACATAACATCATATACATAGCCCCTAGGAAGGAGACAAAAAGATTGTGTGGGGAGTGTCCAAGAACGCCGGAGAACTTAAACCCTAAGAGAAATGACACTAGAGATCTGAGGGGCCTGATGAAGACTGACACCAGCAATAATACATCGATGTGATTTAACACATGACCAGCTGCGGCTCTTTTTTTTTTTTTTTCTATGTTAGCACTATAGCTGCTTATTTTGTGCTGAAATGGCCATTTGTGACCCCTACAGACTAGTAGAGCTGCTCTACTTTGTGCCACTAAAATTAAAATGGCCTCCTCTTCATCAAAATATGTGAGGGCTTGCTGTATGTCTTAGTTGTGGGAGGGAAAGTGTGAATGTGAAGACATGCCAAGGAGTCTCTGAAAATAAAAAGGCAAATTTGTGGCATTAAATGCCAAAGTGAGGTAAGGCCTGTACCCACAGAGCTAGAGTGCATTGTGGAGGGGCTTGAAAATAGCACTGCCCAGAGAGAGACAGGGATATGTAATTCACTGATCCAACTACTGAACTTGTTTTCAGCTGTTTTCCGTCTGCTTTTCACTTCTAGCTGAAGTGTAGCATCTCTCTTCTCTTTCATATCTCTGGCCAACTCAAATCACTTCTCAAACTTGCGTCTCGCTTCTAACCCGACGAGTCTTCCTCCTCATCATCATCTCTTTCAATTTCTCAGCAACTTCCTCCATCTCTCTTTCTTTACTGGCCTCTTGCTTTCTTTCTGCACCTTTCTGCTTCTCTAGCTCACTGTCTCTCTTTGGGACAGATTCTCTGTGGGTACAGGCAGCGGGTCAGCAGGATCCCGCAGGACCGTCACTGACAGTCTCTTTTTCTTTCTCGGGGATGGTGTCGAGAGGCACTGTTGCCCTCTGCTGCTGGTTTTGGATCTGAAACTGGTGCTGGGGTAGTGGTGGCGGCTGAGGGTAGGCAGGTGGTTTCGGAAAAGCTTGGGCGAGAGGCGGAGCCGATAGCTGGGGATGCGACTGGGGATATTGCTGGGGATGCGGGTGCAGATAAGCCTGAGGTGCGGTCTGAGACTGGAGCTGATTTTGGGGTTGGCACAGCAGTGGAGGCGTTGGGTGGGTCTTGGCCTGAGGCTGTTGTTGTGTCTGCTGCGGCTGGTGGTGAGGATGGTGCTGAAGCTGTGGGGAAGCTGCTCCATTTTTACTGAGGCCACAGGACTGAGCTGCACAGTGGATCTGACGCAGAGTGTCCAGTGCCTCACTCTTTGCGTGCTTTAGCAGGTCAGCCTGGCCCTAAGAATTAGACACAGAAAAAGAGGCAGAACGAAACATTTGTTAAAATCACTCAACTATATTAAATTTTAATGCATTAAAAACCGCATTCCCTAAAGGCTGCTTTTACTTACTCTATTTTAAATCACACCATCAATGCAATTTCCTTTTATCTCTCTTTAAAAAAAAAAAGATTTTAATTTCTAAATGACCATTTTGCATGAATTTTTAGCGAGAAGAAAGTAAAGGTGGGAGGATTGTTTATTGTTAATGTATTACCCAAAAGGATGCAGAAGGGGGCAGTATGAAGCCAATGAACAAAGGCCTTTGGTTTCTTGCCAGCCCTTTGTACTGTTCCTCTCAGCTTGCAAGTACTGCTGGCATATGGTGGCAATGTTATACTACATTTCTGCTCTTTATTTGAACACCCCAGAGATGAAACCCTGCCATATGTGGAGGAAGTGGTCAGGGCAGGCATCCTGCGCTACGGCACTGTCAAGTCAATCTGGGCCACTGCCATGGCTGCCTCCCTCCTTAAGCTAGCTGTCTCTGCCATGTGGAAATGTGGTGGAGTTTTCTCCACAGGCAGTTATTTCTGTGTGTAAAAGGTGCTTATATTATTAGAACTGTCCAAAGGAGATGAAAAAAAAAGGGAGAAAGACCACACGCTTCGACAAACTCCCTCTACTTGAACAATCTAAGTTCTTGACTCTTCCCCTCAGGGTTTACTCTGGCCAGATTCCTCCAGCATGTCCACTTCAACATCTGCTCACAAGAAAGTTGAAAGCAATTTTCCTTTTATCTGTGAATCTGCATATTTTACCTCCCTCGCACTGAACTTCAGTCTATCTGACCTGCTGTGACAGCTTGCTGGGCTAACATCCTTGTGAAGAGACACAGTCTGACCTGTTGTGGAGCAAACTAAAATATAAACGGTGACAGGGATAAAGTTCTTAGTGCCACAAGGCAGGTACAGCGGTATGACATACTGAGGTAAGACTAAAGGTGATGCCCTGCAGACGATGGCCTGCGATCCACTCGCTGGTGATGTTAATACACTGCAAGTGGCATTTTAGCTCAACTAATACGGCACGCAAACCGGGAGTATGAGCATGTCATATGTTTGGAATAAAAAAAAGAAGACGGAGAAAAAAAAAGAAATTATGTAAGTCATGACTCACCAGGCATAAAATAAGACAGAAAGAAGCTTATCCTGTGCTGCCTGAGTCAAATAACGGCTACTCTTGTGTTTGAATGCATCCACCCCTACAGCTGGCCTAACGTTGTCCACAGGGGGCTAAGCTGAAGTAAGGACAGCTACTAAATCCCACAACTAGATCCTCATTAAATTCTAGACGAGTGTCCTTTTTGTTTATCAGAAACAGACCACTCCGTTGAGAGAAACTGAGTAGTTGATAACCTGCCCCTAGGTATTATTTGACATTTATAGACATCCATGGGGAGTTAGAAGAGACAGCAGAGTATAAGCATCATTGGGACATATAGATCGAGTCAGTTCTTATTTTAAGGATTAACCATAAAAACAAGACATCAGCTAGAATTTGATTTAATCACATGTGAAAGGGTTACAATTACACTGGATTCCGACTGAAAAGACTGAAGAGACCAAAACCTGAGTGAATTTAAGAGAAGGTTATTTAATTATACATAACTGCCCAAGAAAACAGATTATAACACTAGAAACTACAAACGCGAGCGATTTGGGAGACACGTCTTTTTTCAAAACCTGTTATTCTTCTAAAAAGGACAGCAATATGGCTGACATTTGTTTCAAAGGCTCTCTTTCTGTCTCTTTGATTTTTCTTTTCTCTTGACTAACAGGAACAATAAGTGGCAGAAATGGGCAAATACCCTCATTCACCGTGACAACCCTGAACTGACCGAAACTGTCAAAGTAAGGGCGGAGAGGGAGCTAGATTCAAACACTGACAAACAGATAGGAAATGACTCTTCCCTTGTCCTTCCTCTCAGCATCCCACACTTCCATCTCTAACAACCAGGGAGTACTTCCTGGCCTGCTGAGAATCTGGAGAGGCTGACAGGTGAAATAATAACTGGGTACGGCTGCCAGCCTTGGCAAACAAGCACCAAGCTCTCACCAAATGTTCACTATGAGACGCAAGTTACAACTGAAGAATGGGAAAGGACAAGAAGGAGTTATGTGTGTGCAACCTTGTTGTTAAAAGGGTGGCTCATCACAGGAGAACAGACGAAATGGGGGGTGACTGCGATCGGAAAAATAAGGTGTGTGAATGTGGGACGTACTGGGATAGATTCTGGACAGCTGGTCTGGCAAAACAGCAAGGGTGTAAATTGCACCATAGATGGGTGGAGGACATCATTTTAACCCTAACTGCATGCAACCCCGTTTTCGTTGTTTTCCATCTGGCAAGACTGGCATGAAAAGGAGAAGACGTATTTCTATCCTAATGCTCAAGCCACTCTGTCCGTACTTAGCATGTGGTGTTATTTTAGCGTTGCTATTACCGGCAGCAGTCGTAGAGGAAATGAGATGAGAGCATTGAGCAGCCTTATCTCCTGTGTCAAGGGGCAGGCAAAGACAAGAATGTATCATCATCAAGGCATGTCTAGGGGATCCAGTGTCTCCTTATGAGGAATAACAGAGCAGCATATGTGTGTCTACAAACAAGCGCGAACAATCCTATCATGTCTTGTCAAGATAGTTACACGACCAAATAAATAAAATGGTACTTGGACTCAACAGTAATTAATTAAGAGGTTTAGGGATTAGAGAAGAGGGAAATACAATTAGCCCAGTGAGCTTTCTTAAGACGTTATGTTATTTAATCTCAGCAACATGGGCTCGGATCGCTTGTCCAGTTGGGTCCAGTCCCCAAAGTAATCTCAAATACACATTAATTAGTTTTAATAGCTGCACTTTATACAAATGGGGGGTTTAGATTTATTCTAAGGCTTGTTGCTGTGTTGTGGGAGGGGTTCACTAACCTTCAGCACAGTGATGTTCCAAGCGTAGCTCTCCATAGCCTTCTGAAGCTTACGTCCTTTCAGACCCTCCTTCGCGCCAATGCGATGCAGGTCCTCATGGAAGTCCAAACCTGGACAAAGACACAGGCAGGCATGCCATGTAAATAAAAGCAAATCGTATTAAAGAGGAAAAAATACAATGCTAAAAACACATTTAAGCATACAAGTCTACATTGGAGTGTTATATTTGTGTAAAAACAAAAATCGATAATGTTTTACCATTTTTAGGAGAAGAAATTTAATAAAAAATTAAATATTGTCATGCATGCAGACCACGAAAAATGTTGATACAACTACATTTTGGAAAATAAAATATGCCTGCTGAGAAGTTTTAGGTAAAGTGTCTTATACAAAAGGTGCATAACTCTGCCATAAATGCATTAATGCATATTACTCCAGATCTGTTATGTATAGAAATTCACAGACGTTATAAAATCCAATGACATACTGTAATATAGCCACCAAATGACCATCTTTTAGTGCATTATATTGTTTGTTCTTCTACCCACAACCAAGTTGGAGCGTTGCAGTTGGATTTTAGCATGCAATGTGTTATGTTGCTATGGCCGTCTAAACTGAGGTCATGTGAAGCAGGCTAAACGCTAATTAATCTATCAGTGTTTCCTGCTTCATTTAGCCCAGGCGGACCGTAACTAATCCCCCGGGCTTTAAGAGCAAACTCCTCCTAAACCTAAGGCTCAGCCCGCTTGTCAGTCTGTCCCTGACAACCTGACCTTATGGTTCTCCAGCTTCGATTTACTGCAAAAACAATGATGAAACATGATACACCACAATTCACAAGAAGCCCGTCACGTCAGGTCATTCCTTCTTTAGTCTTTGAACATTTCTAGTAACCAGGTGGCAAGTACTGCAACAAACCTCTGTTCAGGAACAATCTTTAGTTGAACTGGTGGAGAGTAGAACACTTACTGTACTGTCAGCAAGTACCAGAGCCGTATAATAGTGAAACACTGTTCAGTTAGTTTTTTTTTCTTTTTTTGGGGGGGGGTTAATATTCAACAAAACACTTAAAATTTGTGCTGGGAAAGTATGACATGCTTCATGTTCAGAAGCACAGAAACATGCAGGGGCATACAGAGGCCTCTCATTTTGGAAAACACAGTGAAGAAGAAAAACACAACAAGAACAACAAAAATAACTGAGGACCCCTATCGTGCTATAATTTCCATTGGTGATATACAACCACTGCAGAATATCTGTTTCAGAGCCTGAAAGTTCTGCTAACAGGGATTAGGACTGATTTGATCTTGTAATCTGTTGTAGTTAATGTGCTCAGAGAGGAGCCAAGGAAATTTGTGTTCACAGGACACGAGGAGTTAGGATGGCAGGGAGCAGAGTAAGTCGTGAATTTAGCAAATTAGCTAGAGGAGGCAATACAGCTCTTGAAGCATTTAATTTGGCATTATGAAGCTTTTCCTTCCCCTAACAGTCTCGATGTTGCTGTTCCTTAGTGTCACTTAAACTATGTGAAATTTGAGCTAATAAAAATGTGGCCCTGTAGCACACTCTGAAGATTGAATTTTATGTTGAGAGAGAGAGAGAGAGAGAGACAGGGATGAGTGGGGTCCTAAGGAGGACTTGGGGAATAATATATCTCTTCTGAGTAGCCAAACAAATGCAAACATATCACACACACACACCTAGGTAGAGTAAAGAGCAGAGAGGGTTTTTGCCTTTGCAATGAGAACTGCAGCAGCACCTCTTCTGCTTCTAATACACATACAGTGGCTTCAGGCAGAGAGACAGGAAGGTAAGTAAATAATCAAATCAAACAGAACCTTCAAACAGGATCTGATGAAAAGAAATAATGAATAAAAAGATAGGAAATGCTCTGAGTGGGGAATGCATGACAGTCAGATCAGTGTTTCATTAATTTATCTCTATTCATACACACAGCGAAGCCCAAACACAATGCCATGAAGCAGAGAATGGGATATTCCAGCTGCTGATGAGCTGGGAGAAAAACTGGTTAAATCCAAGGAAGATAAAGGGAGGGAGAGATCTTCATCTTTTCTATTGGCAATAAAATACACAGTGCTGACTAAAACAGTGGTTCATCATAGCGAAAACCTTTGCAAGGAAGCGAACATCAATAAATACACATGCTAGGGCTGGCAGTAAGCTTGCACCTGTTCCTGGACCTGCCTTAATATGGCATGATGCATGGCTATATTCAAGCCAGATGCCTGAACACCTCGCCACCAGACGTGGAATACGTAGGGGTGCCAAGAAATACAGCTGGTGCCCCTTTTTCAAGAAGGGGGGCAGGAGGGTGTGCTCTAACTTCACTCCTCGGCCTCCCTTTCTCAGAGTCCCTGGGTTCTGAGTTTTCGATAAATTACTGTTCTATTGGTTTTGAGAATTTTGCCTTTTTTTTTAATAATGGCATTTCCTGGTTGGTTCCTTTGTACTGGTTTTATCTGGCTTCATTTTCACTTCTAGTCCTGTTCATGGTTATACTTTGGTTTATATTTAAATTCTTGAGTTCCTGCCTCCCTCGTGTTTCCGTGTCTGGTTTAGTCTTTTTGGAAGTTTTGCTACTTCCCGTTTTTATTGTGGTAGTCTTTTGTCTCTTGTGCTTGGTGTTTAGTTTTACTTCCTTTTGAGTCATTATGTTATCCTCAG
Organism: Benitochromis conjunctus; assembly: GCA_015052645.1. Lineage (NCBI taxonomy): Eukaryota > Metazoa > Chordata > Actinopteri > Cichliformes > Cichlidae > Benitochromis > Benitochromis conjunctus. Next base: position 12,770 of record VOQK01041994.1, on the reverse strand, counting down.
CTGTGTTCTCACCTGCTACCTCTCCCCTCATTATCTTGTGAGTATATATCGTCTCAGTCTCTCCTTGTCCTTTGTCATATTGTCCCTCACTGCTGTGTGTTCCCTTGTTCTGTGGTTTCTGGTATTTGGACTTCCTGGCTCTCTTCTGCATAAATTTTTTGGCTTTTGTTTACTCTTTGCTTGACAACATTAAAACAGTTTTTTTTTAAGTTATTCCCATTTCCCCAGAGTCCTGCATTAGGTTCCACCCTTGCTCCCACACAACCAATCTATGACACTCTGGGAAGGTCTATGCCAGGTTACCAGAGAGGAGAGTTCGTCTGTTAATCGAACCTTGGATCCAGGAAGAACAATGCAGTTTCTGACCTTTTCTTAGAACACTGGAACAACTCTTTATTCTCTCAAGGATATTCAAGTTTGCTTGAGGAGTCTACATACCCTTTGGGAATTTAGAGAAAGCATTTGGTATGGAGACGTGGGGTGCTTCAGGAATATGAGGTATCAGCCCATTTGGTTCCTGTTCAATGCAGCGAGAGCTGGCTTTGCTCTGAGGCAACAAGTTAGACTCATTCCCTGCCCTTTGGCACCAATTCTGTTCAAATCTTTTATGAACAGAATTTCTAGACACAGCTAAGGGGTAGATGGTGTCGGTATTGGTGGTCTCGCAATCTTTCCTCTTCTTTTTGCAGATTTGGTTCTGTTAGCTTCATTGAGTCATGACCTCCAGCTTGCACCGGGCAGTTTGCAACCGAGTGTGAGGAATGAGAATCAGCACCTCTGATTTTAAGTCTGAGTATTTCAGGGTCTTGTTAATGAGTGAGGGGAGAGCACAATGGGAGATTGACAGACATACTCTTGTAACATCTGCAGTAATGCAGCTGCTGTACTGGTATATCGTGGTGAAGCGAGAGCTAAGCGTGAAAGCGAAGCTGTTGATTTACTGGTCCACCTACGCTCACCTATGGCCACAGGATGTGGGTAGTGAACGAAATAATGAGATCGTGGATATAAGTGACAGAAATGACTTTCCTCTGAATGTCTGGATGTGTGGGCTCAGCCTTAGAGACAGGATGAGGTGCTCAGCTTATCTCTCATTGGGGAGGGGCTCAGAGTATGTAGTTGTCCACATCCTCCTGGGTGCTTCTTAGGTCAGGTGTTTTGGGCATGACCCAATGGGATGAAGGCCCGGGGTAGACCCATGACATGCTGGAGACATTATGTCTCTCAGGTGGCTTAGGAACACTTTGGTGTCCCCCCAGAAGAGTTAAAGGAAGTGGCCGAGAAGAGGGAGGTGTAGGCATCTCTGCTTAGACTCTTTCTCCCATGATGAGGATGTGTGTAATTAAGTATTTATATCATCTGTTCACCAAGTATATCACCTTTGCAGTAAAGCTACAGCCATGCCACATTTGCATTTGAAAAAGAATGCTCTCTTTCTTGTGATGTGAGTAAATCAGTGCATTGACAAACTAGTACACCACGACACTGAACACAGCGAAGCTTATGCATTACATTTTTAAGAATCACTGCTGGAACAAATCTTTAAATAAGGACCCTTTTGGAAGCTAGTAATGCAGAGGGTAGTTGGGAGAATGACTGGAAACCGGGCTACCCACACACAGATTAGATATGCATGCAGACAAATAAGCCAGTGTACACAATGTGCACAAAAACACAGTGGTAGCATCTGGAGGTGCCAGAGTGTGCATCCCAGCTGTTTTTCCTGGTCCCACATTAGCAATGTGTGTGATAGTGAGCCATCAATAGTGCCCAAGGGGAATTATCTAACACCTCTCCATCCTCATCAACACGTCAGCTTCACTGCCCAAATTGAACTGATTAGCTGCAATAATAACTGGGAAAAACTGTGCACAGGAAGGAAGGAGGTGGTGCTGTTGAGACTTAAAAACCATAGCAACCCCAAACTATCCATTTTTAACTTCCTACTATTAAAATGAGGAATCTGCCAATGGGCAGGTGAGGATGTAAGAGGATAGTTTGGGCCTCTCATTCAGATCGTGGCCATTGGTGTGATTATGGCTTTGTCACAACAGCATTTAGCTGATGAGCAGAGAACAATTTTAATGTCTAGGGCAAAGGTGTCAGGTTCAATCACAGGTCCTAAAATTAATGAGTGCATGTGCTTACATGAAGCGAACATACTCACACATCCTACTCCACATTCTCTTTGGGATACTGACAGCCTGTCCTCCATTAGCACCTTTTCTGCTTCTCACACAGCCATTATAACAAAATTATAACTTCGACTTCTGGATTGATCGCGAGGACAAAACCGTCTATTCCGTGCAAATCCATCATTTCGCCTCTCACTGACTCTCTATGTTCAGGCTGATGCTACTGTCATTGTCAGTATGTACATAATCATATGGTTGATGGAATGGCTTCTGAAGGATGCATTCAGGACTTGTCAATCTATCAAGAGAGGTAAATTTATGCTTTCCAAGCCATCAGAATGATGCCGAGTTTTGGTGGGGGAGTCGAGTCAAACCCAGTGCAATGCATGGCTTTTCTTTTCTGTAGGTGTAAGAAATAATTTGAATGAACTGAGACACGGGTTAAGAACATGATAAAAACAGGAGGAAAATCTATTTAGGGACAGCAACACTGTAGCATTATTGTCTGTCTAGAATTGTATTTGCCCACCAACATATATTCTGTCTTACCAAGGTGAAGTTCAAGAACATTTTAGAGAAGTTTCATAGCGAGCAGCGCAGTATGTTTTGCTTTGCGTTATTGAGCTGTTTTTCATTTCACATTTATGTTAAACTACACATTTGAACACTTAAAGATGAAGCGGGCAGCATCTTTTATATGTTACTGTACAAATAATCCACAATAACCTTAGAGTATATTGAATTTTACGCGCTCCGACAGGGAACTAGAAGCCTACGCCTAGGGTCGTCTGTCAGGTTTTTGAGCGCTGATCATTAGTCTACTCCTGGTTAGTAGTATAAAGAAATAAAAAAGTCCAAATTAGCACGTGATTAAGCACGTGACTTTTGTGCGTGAAGCAAAAATGTTGGGGTTTGTTTTCATGTTCATCTGCTGGTAGAGGGTTAGACAAGGGAAGTAAGATTTGCAAATACTGGCATAATTTATAAAATGAGGCTTTTCAAGATTTCTGCCAACTGCAGATTTTCAATTTAAGGAACCACCATGAGCCATTACTGCTTCGTCAAGAGTTAAGGCATCAGTAGATATACATACACTCAGTGTCCCCTTTATTAGAAGTGCCTGTTCAACTACTCATTAATGCAAATATCCAATAAGTCAATTATATGGCACAACTCTATGCATTTAGTCAGATAGACATTGTACAACAGCTTGCTGAAGTTCACGCAGGTGAGTTAAGTGACTTTGAAAGTGGGTTGTTGGTGTCTGACAGACTAGTTTGATTATTTCAGAAACTCTTGATCTACTAGGATTTTCAAACATAACCATCCCTAGGGTTCGCAAGGAACGGTCCAAAGGTATCGAGCATCCAACTTTTCTTGGCCATAATGCTTGCTGATGCTAGAGGTCAGAGGAGAATAGCCACACTGCTTTGAGCTCATAGGAAGGCAACAGTAACTCAAGAAAACCAATTGTTACAATGAAGGTTTGCAGAAGCGCATCTGTAAACGCACAATACGTCAAACCTCGAAGCAGATGGGCTACAGCAGAAGGAAACCACATCAGGTGCCACTTTTGTCAGCTAAGAACAGGAAATTGAGGCTATAAGTCACACAGGCTCATCAAAACTGGACAACAGAAAACTAAAAAAAAAACGTTGCCTGGTCCGATGAGTCTTTAATACTGCTGTGACATTCCAACGGTAGGGTCAGAATCTCGCACAAACAACTTGAAAGCATGGATCCTGTAGTGGTGGTGGTGTCATAGTGTGGGAGATTTTGCCCCAAGGATTTTCGAACACAAATACAAATGTATATTTTTTGTTCTTTATACCAAGTGTGATTACGTGTGATGCTGCACAGGGAGCAGTCTTACAATAAGCCAATTCTTATGGCATTACAGCAAGTGAAGCTGCAAAAACTAAACAAGTATGGTATGAAATACTGGTGTTAGATTCACTCTGCTCTGTTTATTCTAAGCTAAAATTACTTAATAAAGGCTAACTTGCCTTTAAATTCACTTAAGTCAACAAGATTAGATTTTATTTGAAGCTTAGAATTGCTATTTTCCAATTTTGATTTTTAGGCAACAGGTAGCTTTATGCATAAAAGGTCAAGTAAGTTAAATTTTCTAAACTCTTTTGGGGAAAGTGTTTGTTTTGCTGCCTGCTGTAATGTTATACTGTGTCACTGAAAACGATTGTTCTTTGGCAAATGTGTTTTTATTTTTCTGCCTCATTTACTGCCATCAAAACTACAACGCCTGAAAGTATGGACACGCATACACATGGAGGAGATGTATATTTGAGAACTGCATGGTTTGGACTGAGGCATGAGTGCATGGGGCAGAGGGAATTAGAGTGAGTAATAGGAAAAATGCTGTGCTTGGCATTCAGCTGAGGCCCCTCAAGGCTGTTGCTCCTACCTTTTGTGTCCCTGTATGTTTCTTTTAACTTACTGACTTTTTTAATAGATATGTAACTCCAAATTTAGGAACTTTAATGTTTGCATTTCATTTCGATTGGAAGGCTTTTGATGAGCCCCTTTGAATGTTATTTCAGTTATGTCAGAGAAGCATAAATTCAATCTACAAAACAGAACAAGGCTCACTTATTACTGTTCCATTTACAAACTTTTCATGTGTGTGCAGCAGCACACAAAGCTTAAACCTTAGATTTTTAGCAGACACTGATGTGATTGAGGCTGTGGCTGTGTGAGGTTTAAGCTTTGCTTAACTCTCCTGTCATCGCCTTTGAAGATGCTTCTAGGTCTGCACTGGCGAACCTTGGAGCGGGAGGGCATCTCTATGATTGAAGCTCCAGAGTGTAGCCTACTTCACTGTGTGACTGCGCTGCACAAATATCAGCTTGGCTTGCTGTGGTCAGGGGTGTTAAGCATATGTCTGCCTTGAGCGACACCAGGGAGTAAAGCAGGCTTAAAGTGGACTTAATGGCTTCAAGATATTGGGTTGACACGTGCCAATTAGCCAACCCCAGTTTTCACAGATAAAAAATAAAATGAAATACACACTTTCAAGTTCACACCGGGTATTACCAAGTGTATAACAGAGCCAAATCTTCAGGTTCACATTAGTTTCAATCGTGCCTTTGATTTCCTGTACCCATAAAATGTCTTAACATGAAAAATGAAGATGTCACTATTCAAACTGAGCTCCTTTTCGAGGAGCTCTTCAGCAGAGGCACTGCTGCATAGCAAAGCAGCAAGGCAAATGAGGAGGAATTAGCGCTGAATTTAAAAGAGGCTCGAGAAGACAAGCCACAGGATTTCTTGATTTTAAGCCATTTCTCCCTTAATGATCTTATTATGGTCAATTTTATCCTCTCTCCTAAAACACTGGACCTCTTGCATCAAGCAGTCCTTTTAAAAGACTGCATTGATAAAATGTTTTGGTAATTCAGTCCTTTCTCACCATTTTCCATCCCTCCTCCCTTACTGCACACTTTGTCAAACCTTTTCATTTCTCTCCTCCTCTCAAAGGATGTTTATGCTCTCTGTCCTCTTTCTCCTGCAGCCCTTTGTCTGTGCGGCTGGATGATTGTTTTCACCTGCCCACTGACATGATTACTACTCTGCTGACTCACTGATGATGGCCTGCTCTATTGACAGCAGCCACGGCTGTTGATGTTGATGCAGATGCTGTAGGAGTAGACACACTATGCTCATTCTGCTGGGCAGGAGGACATGACACACAATCTGTTTAAAAGGGTGCAGATGCACATTTATACATCACATGATTCATTGGGATTAAAGCAGAGAAGCTGAAAACATTCACCCCTTCATTAAATAAATACAGGCTGTTTTCTTGTGGATCTTATTTCTCTTAAACAAATTAATAAAAATGTGCCAGTAAGACAGGTAATTTAAATAATTTCTCATAAATTTTGTCCTTGAATTATGAGTCATTTTCATCACGGTAGAAGAGATTGCAGTTTCCTGCTTTGTTTCGTAGAAACACTTATTTTTTTTAAGTGTCATAAAAAGAAAGATATTGAATACAGGAAGGAAAAGGACAATATCACACATTTTTAACAGCCTACAGGAATGCAAAACATCAACTTGATTCAAGTCTCCGGTTATAAATTGAAGTTTTGTCGTGGAATGTTGCTGATAACACCCCGTTTATCTCAACCTCTTTTTTTAGATCCTTATTTACATTGCCATATCCCGCTTTTTAAAATTTGTTCTGATATTTAATAAAAAGGCATAAAGGTCAGCATATTTCTGAGTTTAAACAGTGACTGAACAGTGGTACATACCTGCTCGTTGTGCTTGTGTGAGCTTGGAGTAGACCACATCAGCTGACTCAATCAGCGTTTTGCTGGTTTGGATCAGCTACAATAAAAAGAAAACATGGAGTTTATTTGAAGAACATCTTAATGCCAAACCAGAGCCTCCTAGTATATAAAAAAATCAACCTCAACATTAAAAGCAATGACAGAGTGAATAAACTTGATCATCTAAACCTTGGATTATTTGCATTCATGTAGATATTACACCATCCACTCCTAAGGCAAAGGCGATCTCCAAGACACACCCACCCCCCCTCCAAGACAGGACAATGTTCCTTGACACACTGCAAAAAAAAGCTTGGATCAGTGCAAGGAACGTGAAAAGGAGCTCAAGGAATTAATTCGGCTTTGACACTCCCCAGATCTGAGGGCAGGGGTAGCTCAGTAGGTAGAGCGGTCGCTGCAGGTCGGAAGGTCCAGAGGTTCAAATCCACCGAACGGCTACCTCAGACCCTGAGGTACCCTTGAGCACCGTCTCTACACACTACTCCCCGGGGGCTGGATTAGTAGCTGCCCACTGCTTCACTGAGTGAATTTGTTAAAATGCAGAGAACTACAAATTTGGGACTCGTGGGTTTAAAAAAAAAAAAAAATCCCAATTCAGTCGAGCATCAGGGCGATGTGCCAGAATGAGCCCAATCCACAGAGCTCAGAGGCCACAACCCCAAGTAGCACCCTCCAGGTCTGAAACAATAAAACCACACTGGAAGAACCCCCAAAAATTGAAGTTCCTCAAAAATAATGAATGAGTCCTTATAAGAAACACATTATAAGAAGCTGGCTCGCAAGCTGTTTGCTAGTCACTTCAGTTAAAGTAATTCATTGTGTTGGTGGCTTTGTCCACATTGAACGTATGGCATTATCTGACAAAGAATAAAACCCAAAACTGTCCTTTAAACAATAACTTAATGAAATACACAATTATAATCCATCAGATTCTTGTCTTAGAGATAGAGCAATGATACTGATAAGTATGTTAAATTACAACGTCAGCATTTTTGCCAGCTTTCTTTCCAGTGTTCAAAGCACACACTTTCAGCACTACATTACATTTACTCTCACACACGCTCACACCGCTGCTTTGCCCCCAGCAGCTGTGTTACTTTCAAACTGTCTTATGTGTTTAACAGCTGCATATTTTTTCTGTGGTATAGTTTTATCTTCCTCTGTAAAATCAGCGGCTCTACTTCTGATATACCCCTCCATGTTTGTGATTGGTCATATGCCGCCAACAGCGCTTTTTTCATGCGAACGAGCGCGGGGGGGGAAATCTTGGGTTAACTTAACGAGTTGATAACCAGCTTTGTGTGACTGCTTATCCCAACTGCCAGTATTAGAGTAAGTGAGTCCAGATAGCAGAAAGATACTCTGGGTATGCTTCGTAATACAGGGCTCTAAGCAACAGGATGGGCTGCCAACGTTACAGCGCCTGCCATCCCCTGAGGTAGCTTATGCCAGAGCTATTTTGGCAGGTTAGTGGTTTTAATGTTGTGGTTAATCAATGAATATAAAGATGAGAACAAATAAAAATGCTAAGAGGGAAACACTTCAAAAAAATTTAGAGTTGTCTTTCCTGCTACATTGTTTTTGTTCATTTATAACAGATTTGATCCCCTCAACAGCCAGAGCTCAGTTTGAAGTATTTGGAATGAGCTCTTAATTGCTACGTTTACAGGGACAACAACAATTCAGCCTAACCCAATTAAGGCAACAAAGCTGCCATGTAAATGTCTGATTAGATTAATTCTGGTAAGATCATAATCAGAAAATTCTTTCCAATTAATTGGGCATATAAACAACTCGGCTGAGATTTCATTTGTCTTTTATGCAATTATATACAATAAGTTAGGTAAAATTCATGAGACGAATGTACTTGCGAGCAACGCGTTTGGTATGTCAGCGCTAAATGAGTCTTAAAACAGTCATTGTTTCCTAATTATCTAACAAAACATGCTTTGGACAGGTCTCTCTGTTAGTATCAGTATTATTAATGGAAAAGTTATACTCCCAGCCACAGACATCATACCACAGTGCTGATGAGGAGCAGCTGGACTATCGCTACAGCACAGAGGAGGAGGCTAATGAAGTTTCACACTTCTGTAGGAGACAGGAAGTGGACTCTCATAGCGTGTGTGTGTGCGCACATGCAAGTGTCTCTTCTTGTTTTGATCTTTTCCAAGAAAACTAGTTTAAATGCAGAAATTATGCAAAGGGAAGTCATTTAGGAAGAAAAATGTCATTATGGGTATGGTTTAAGATTACAAAAGAAATAAAAAAAAATGTTCATATATAATATGTAATCAATCTATATTTCTAAATGAAAAATCTTCACAAAACGCCATAGACTGGAGTTAGTACTGTTAATTTCACATTTACAAAAGTGAAAAGAACATGCAACATATCTCTAAGCTGCATTACATTCTGGTCTTGTGAGTAGCTCACACTGACAAAGTCCCAATTGTGGGTGACACAGGACATGAACTACAATCTGAAATTATACAGTAAACGGCCTTGTGTTGGCAGCCACACTCTCTTGAAGTTACACGCCATTTACAAACAACACACACACACACTAAGTCCTCTGTTCTTCAGCAGGGAGTGTGGCAACAAGCCAATCTCAGAGAAGCAAACACAGCTGCCAAGGCCCAAGCTTCAGGACAAGACTATAGGTTACTGAGCATCCAACATTTTATTAGCTTATTAGACCTTGGGTATCTGCTGTAGAACCGCAAACCTCTAACATAACACAATTAACAGAACGATTACAAGTGCTAGAAAAAACACTGGGAAATAAATCGGGTAAGATGACTGCCTTACAATAGCCAAAGCAGACCATACTGTACTTGGAGCTGTGCCCTTTGCTCGTTCTGACGTCTGTGCGCATCTGTAGGTGTCAACAGCAGGAGTGCTGTTGACCTGAGCAGTGTGCATGCTACAACCTTTTCCTCGCCACTCATTCACTTCATCAGCTCCCACTAAGTCTCACAGGAGAGGAGGGGAGGACAAACAGCGGGTGATGACTAATTACAGACTGCGTCCTCCAACCCCCTTTCTGAGCAGAGCCAATGTCGAGTGGGTGAAAAATATGGTTTTCTTGCAAGAGACGAGGCAAGACAGAGAAGGACGTGTGAAATAATACAATGAGTAGCTGAAGCTATACAATCTAGCTGGTCATTGAGCTGGTTTGAGCCATGTTTAGAAGCGTTGTAAAACTCAACCAGCTGTGTTAAGACATGAAATGTTTACTCTCTGCTTTGCCTTTTTTTCTCGTTTACCTTTGTAAGAATGCATGTATGAAAATCTGCACAGGGCAAGAAATGCAAATCAGATCATCCCAGCGTGGCCTTTGTTATTACACTTGAACGATTTAGGCTTTGAGATCTCATCTTCACCCATAATCGATGTCTACTTTGATGCCGCACGATACAGGACAGGTGTTACTGTCTTACATCACACACGCAGTGTGAAATGCAATGAAGTGTGTCTGAATGTTTGGGTGAACTGAATTTGAAGAACTGAAATTAAAAAGGAAAACAACAAAGTACTTTCAGTGCAAAGTTCAAATCCATTCGCATAGCATTTACGCACATCTGTAGGGAGGAGTTGTTTATTTTCTTTACCATGTCATAGGCATTCAGTACTTTGCGCAGCAGCTCGGGCACAACACCCTGAGCTTCCATGGTGGGATAGGTCTCGCTCAGGTCCACAGTTACCCTCAGCGATCGCTCACTGTTCATCAGCCATGTAGACACCGTCAGGATACACTGCTTCATGTTGGCTGCAGGGGTCAGGCCACAGAGCTCCTTGAAGGACACCATTGCATTCTGGGAAGAAAGCACCCACATAAGAAAACAGGAATTTGGTTATAAACAGGTGGACATCAAAAGGACTGTGACACATTTGTGTGAGCATTGTTTACTATATAAGCGATAGTGCTTATACTGAACCAGTTCATTCATTTCAAGATCCTCCATTAAGCACCACTAATTAAAAGTAGAAGTTAATGTTAAACTATAAATCAATCAATAAATATTCGATATACAGCATTCTGTGTACACCCTTGTATGTCATTGGTCTCAGAATAGCTACTACAGTCTTTATCTCAACTACTTTACTTGTATCCAAGTAAAGGAAAATTCCTGTTAATATATTGCACTTGGTGACCGAAGAAGTTATAGTTGTCCTAATGGGAACTACTTTTTACAGATGACTTTAAGTAAAGAGATTTAATAAAGAGAGTAGTGAGTCTCCCGTCAGATTAGAAACAAGATAATTCAGCACAGTGTTTTTCTTGATGACCACGATGACCCACTTCCCATAATATCAGTCTGCTCAAAAATAACGCTTCTAGATTTTAAAAAAAATAAATCTCTATCTCAGCAAATCATGTTTGCATGCCTATCATCAACGACTCAGCGTGATCCAAACCTCAGTCACCCTCTCGTCACGGATTCAAGAGGCTTTGAGCGTGATACTGAATCTTGAACCACTCCCATTGATCGGTATGTAGAAAAATCCCTGTAGTAAATGCAATGTCATCGCCGACAACGTACACATCTGTAAAAATTGAGCTTATTCTGGAAGCTTATTGTTTCCAGTGAAATCTTTAAAAACTGCTGGGTAATTTTGCCTTTTTTGTGTCTTACAGGTACATCATAAAAAAAGTTGGCATGCTTGTACTGTTAACTAAAACAAAAGACAAAAGTCTGCACAGCTGTCAATAACACCTTAAATAAAATGGAAATTTGTTTATAGTCATGGAACTGATTTGCAACCTAATACTGAATCTGCCTGCTAATTCCTCAAAAAGCACCCATCTAACATAAACATTTATTAAGTGCATACTCTAATTTCTTCTTTTGCTAGCATGGTAAGCAAGCAGACCTTATCCTTGAGAATGAGTGAGGTGAGAGAAGAGAAAGGGAAGGAGTGTGAACAAACAGTCATGTTTGAAGCATGAGTAACTGAAAAAGCAAAGGAGAGACAGTTAATGAGAAACACTGAGAAAACAAAAAGGTATGAGAGGGTGTTAAAACTTAGTGATGAAAGAGAGAGTATGAGAGAGCAAAAAAAAAAAAAGTTTAGAGAAAACATGCTGGCGTTGGTCAGTCCGCATAGTGGAGTCTGCAGCTCGGGAAACCAGCTGTCTCCCTGGGCTAGGCCTGCAGAAAAATCTCGTACGTTAGAGGACATGTTGTCACTGGGAGGCCCAACCTTACTGTAGACAAAGAGGGTGGTCAGGGGACACAGGATCTGTATGCTAAGCAACATACACAGTTAACACCCCTTGGACCGCTGAGCACAGCTACAGAGAAACACAATGGTGGAAGTGGGACAGCTCTGGGGCTCTGGATTAAAAACCACTGTGTGATTATGTGTGTGCCTGAACGATCAGCCTGTGTGGCTGCATGTGTTTATGTCTCAGTGTGGTCTGAGCTAAAGTTATTAACATTCATTACGTTTTGTATAATTCCTCGCATGTGTGCTTGGGACGACACGAGCAAATGTTTTTTGATAATTGTTGTGCAATAAAAGCCGCGGTCTTTCCAAGCCATGGTGTTACAAAACCCAATGAGAGGCTTGTGTTTTTAATTACTCCCTTCCCCACTTTGTTCCTCTTCCAGCATTTCCCAAATGGGAGCTCTGTGTCCAGTTAGGACCTTGCTTTTGTTTCAGTTTGCCCTTTTCTGTCTCTCTTTCTGCTTCTATCGCTGTATCTCTCTCTTCTCTCTTGCCCGCAGCGCTAAGTGATGGTGAACGCGCCAATGATGGCCCACATGATTTTCAGCAATTAAAAAATACAATCCAGGCTGGCAGCAGTTCTCATCCATCAACACTTTATAACATTCACGGGCAGCAGCACTCAGAAGAGGGCTTTATTCAAGTCTCCCGCAGAAGTAATTACCGTAATTTCCAGACTATAAGCCGCTACTTTTTGCACAAGCTTTGAACCCTGCGGCTTATAGTTCGGTGCGGCTTTTCTAAGGATTTTTCATGATTTTTGTGATATCGTAAGAGGATGTGTTTTGGTTTGTCCCGCTGCTGTATGGCACCATTTTGCCTGGCGGAAAGGCATGTGATCAGACGGGGGAAAAGAGTGATATGTTGGTCACATGTCCGTCCACCAGCCAAAGTAGTGCCGTACGAATTAGCGTGAAAAAGAGACTAGATTAGCAAGCTGGCTCTCGCTGGCCCTTGAAAATCCGGGGGAGAAGGTGTAAGTCTCACACCAGACCGTACCCATATCCGCAGCAGGTCTCCAAGGTGAACAGCCTCTGGCATGTTAGAACAAGGCAGCTAAGGGAAGTCGGCAAGTCAGATCCGTAAC
>VOQK01041991.1:94365-107524 GCA_015052645.1 Benitochromis conjunctus | reverse complement strand
GACGGCCTTCTCCCTCCCTCCCTCCCTTTCCCCCACAGCAGAGATGAGGAATCACCCACCACTGCCACCTCCTTGAGTGCTATTTGTTAATGAAGGCCAAAGTGTTAGATGATAAATATAGTTGAAGAGAAATGGCACATGTAAGTGATCTCATTTAGGAGCATTACATTTGAATTTATTGGGGTACTTAGAGGGGACAGAAGGGCCATGACTCTGAGGGAGAGGGGAAGGGTGAGGGGGGCAGCAGCTGACTTATAATAGGCACTGTTGTAGGACAGTGTGGCAACCAGAGAAGGACACGAGCTTTGTGTTTGTGTGGCATCATGTGTGTTGCCTGCTTACATGCAGGTAAGTGTACGCACTTAATTACCCGGAGCGTATCCTTAGGTTTTTGACTCGTGTGGTGAAGTTTGAGGAGATGAAATGCCAAGCGGTAACGCTCTAATTCAGCGATATAGCGCAGGATTGGATGTTGGTCTTGCTTGTGCTTGAATTACAATCCTCTAAAGGGAGTGTGTGACTTCAAGAAAACACGGAACAAGGTATTAAAATATAACGCCATGTTAAACGAATGTGAACATTATCATATTCTATGCCTTTTCAAAGTTGTATTTTATGCACTTAATTTGTTGAAAACGTTGCAATAATCATTACCATCATAAAACAGTGTTTGGGTGTAAAAGCTGTAAAGCACGCCGGTTTATTAAACAGGCGTTGATTTGTATGGGGACATGTTTTGGGGGAACCGTTTTCACTTGGTTCAGGTCTCCTTTTCTTTGTATAATCCCTGCATCGGGAAAAAAAAGAGCTTTGCAGGAGTGAGTTGCCTGCTCGCATGGTTCACGGTTAATTTATGTTTGGTTTTTTTACAATAACTACACCCATATTGTGCTGTCAGCTATTCAGAAGAGTCCTACAGTATCTATAAACATTGGCAGAGTGAGACACACGGAATAAAAGACCTGCAATACCTCCAACTGGTTGACACAATTTGGATTGCAGAAGACGAACAATATTTTCAATCCATTTCTTGGCCCCGATGCATTTAGTAAATACAGTGCCTAGTTGGTAAGAGGGATGTTGACAGAAAATCAAAAGCAATGTAGCAGCAGCGTCCTATAATGGAGACTTAGCTCTACTTTACACTCCTCTTACAAAGATCTACGATTTGAAAACAATCAATCCCTTCATGAGCGCTTGTTATTTTCTCCTATAATAAGAGTAACGGCTTTCATCATTCCTACACAGCACTGATTGTGTTTACACTTGAAATATAAGCATTCACGGCATGAGTGCGAATAGAAAAGGAGAATATGGCATGGATTTTATTTGTGTGAATCCCATTCTGTCTTTTTTCCCCTTCTTTCACCTCCCTGTTGAATTTGTTTTTGCTGTCGTCAGATGTAATTGAAGATTGAAGATATCCTCGTTGCATATCAACGGCTCGGTGTGAAGGTGGCACTGTATGCCCCAGAGCAGCAGGGTGCTGGATTCCTCGTCCCTCTCTTTGATTTGAGGCAAAGTCTTATGAGATTTACCGGATAGTATTTCTTTACCAGTTTCATAAAATACCCGGTACTTTTGTGGTTCTGTTCCATCTTGCCTGTCTGTAGTTACTTTTTCAATGATTTATGTTGGGGAGCTCCTCTTGCTAGTTCCATCTATAACCTGAAGTTGCGCAAAGAAAGTATTGAAAAATAAACATGATTGCAATAGATAAATTACATTATAATAACAGTTGTAATAATACCACGAAAAAAAATTACCTACCTTTCCGTGAGATAACTCGCTCACTTCATGTAATGTATTTGGACTACTTTGGAACCAGTTCAAAGTTTATATTGAATCTATCGTTGATATGTTTCCATGAATTCAAATTCAAAAAGTGGCCAAATTCTTACTTTTAACCATATTTTAGTCAGTGTGCCACATAATATTTTGTAACTTTAGTACACTGCAGTTGTGCCGATTAAACTTATGAAGAAACCCCTTAGTGGTGAAAGGTGACGAATTGGACATTTATTTGTATAGAAATTCCAGAAATAAATTAAAGCACTTGTCTTTTCATCCATGGTTTGGGTCCTGTGCATATTTTAACTTGTGGTTTAACTTTTCCTTGAAAAAAACAGCTGCTGGAATTTATGCCTTGGGCTTTTTGATTATTTCAGAAAACTGTTAAATGTCGTTTACACGTTAAGGCAAATTTGTACTTTTTTGCAGGTTTGTTAATGCATTTGTCAAAACCTTTTTCCCCACAGTGTGTCTTCTGCTCTCTCTCCCTCCCCTCACCTCCAAAGGTCAGTTGGCTCCCTCTCCCTGAGTGTGGTTCTGGTGGAGGTTTCTTCCTGTTAAAAGCGAGTTTTTCCTTCCTGTTGTCGCCAAGTACTTGCTCATACTGGATACTCTGATTGTTGAGGTTTTCTCTCTATATATTTATTGTAGCGTCTTTGCCTTACAACGTAAAGTGCATTAAAGTGACTGTTATTGTGATTTGGTGTTATATAAATTAAATTAAATTAAATTAAATTGAAGCAAAATGCTAACTTTATAAACACCATTGCAGCACCATCGCAGGACATCAGTGTCATGAAACTACTGTGTCTACCCATCAGGACTTTAATTGTCCCAGACAGAGGCTATAGTCTTCTTAAACCACATGTATTGTGTATTTAATGCTGGAGAACAAAATGTTATAATGCCTATAAATCTTATGTTAGCCACAGACTGTTTCAGCCAAATAAAGTCATTTACAAAACTGAATGAATTTGAAACCAGGGAAGCAGTTTAAAAAGCTAACTCATTTAAAGGTTTTAGCATTTATTCATTTAGGAATTTATAGTTAATTTTGAATTTAGGCATTTTGTATTCCAGTGCTCATTTACCTAAACTGACGATGGGCATTTAATAATTGCAGATTAATTCACTTATGTTTTAATTAGGACTTAAATATATTATCGTAGAAAGGGAGAGGAAATTATTAAAATAGCCATGAAAGAAAATCTGTATACACCTGACTCATTCAAATACTGATTTGCACTTTCAATTGTGGGATTGTTACCCAGTTGGTTAACCAAGTTCACTTCACGTTCCAAGTTGCTCAAACCAGTTAGTAACCTGAATAAAAATCAGGTTGGCTGTGTAAAAAAAATGAAATTACATTTTCAGCAAAAAGATTTATTTTTGAGGTAACTGACCCAATTGGACGCCTTCTGTGTCTGTGTCTGGGTTTTGTCTCACTGTACTGCTCCTGCCAGTGGCTCTATTGCCAGGACAAAATCCTGGCAGAGAGTGGATGACCTTATCAATATAACATTTGTGACATTTTTTTTTTCTTGTGATTTGTGATATAGGATTTTTGGCCAATTAATGAAAGACTCAGGAGGAGGAAGAAAGGTGATTTAAGTGACTTTGAATATGGCATAGTGCCAGATGGGCTAGTCTGACTATTTCTAAAGCTTCTGATTTTCTGTGGTTTTCCTGCACAACCATTTCTAAGCTTTACAGAGAGTGGTCTGAAAAAGAGAACATATCAACCGTGTCAGTGCCAGAGGTTAGAGGAGAATGTCCAAGCTGATAGGAAGGCAAGAGTAACTCAAATTACATCTCTGAACGCGTAACACGTCGAGCCTTGAAGCAAATGGGCTACAGTGGCAGAAGACTTCACCGGGTTCCACTTCTTACAGCTGAGAACAGAAAACTGAGGCTACAATTTGCACAGGCTCACCAAAAATGGACAATAGAAGATTGGAAAATGTTGCCTGGTCTGATGAGTCTTGAGTTTTGCTGTAATATTTGGATGGTAGGGTAAGAATTTGTACTGTACTGTAATGGCCTCCACAGTCTGCAGATCTCAATCTAATAGAGCATCTTCAGGATGTGGTGGAGTAGCTGCATGCTGTCATGTCAATATGGGCCAAAACCTCTGAGGAATGCTTTCAGCAACTTGTTGAATCTGTGCCACGAAGAATTACTTGCAGGTTGTACCTAATAAATTGTCTGGCAAACGAGTATTAATCGGTTGGAAATTAACCTATTTAATCTATTAGTTAAGGTTTTGAAAATAATCCAAAATCCAGATTAGGGTGATAACTGGCGCATAAGTAGATGTTTTCGACTCGTTGCAGATTAATTGAACAGAGAGAATGCTTCTCGTAGAGGCTAAATACTGTTGTAAAGTACACACTGTTTGTCTTTTTCTGCAAGACCCTGCCTACTGCACAGTCTCTATTAGGCCCCGTTATGCCTCTTCACACAAATGACCGTTTAACCGTCTTTTCCGGACCCTAACGCATCCCGTGTTATTACCGCCATTGTCTTTCTTTCTGCTGCATACATGTGTGAGGCTGGGCCTTTTGATATGCGAAGAGCTTTGCCTAGGCTTTCCTACGGGCACACTGGTCTGTGTTTACTCCTCAGTCAGAATGCCTTCTTTCCACAAGTTTGACATGCCTTTTTGTTGCTATGGTAAGCCCTTCCTTAAAATATATATTTTTGCTTTCTGGCCTGGATGTTTTTTTTATCTCAGTGGTTTAGAGCCTGTTGCCCCCAGGGCCAGATTTAAATGTGTGTGGGTCTTCAAGGATTTTTCTGCAGAAAAGCCGTTTGGATAGCAGCCTTACCACCATACAAGTGCGACCGAATTGTGTCATTTCAGGTTTTTGAGCCATCGTTGGAACCAAAGGAAAGTCCAAAAGAGAAGCAAAAAACACAAGACAAAAGCAGATGAAAATGGACCAGATTGGATTATGTCAGACTTGGCATGCGCCTCGTTATGAGGGAAGTCTTCGTTCTGTCTTATCACACACTGCCTTACAGCTAAATGAATTTAAGAAAAAAAAAAAAAGGCAAAGCACTGCTCGGCTCATTGGAAAACAACAGGCAGATCGTAACTGTAAATACTGGCTTAAAGTGGTGTGGGCTCCACATTATTTTCAGTCACAAAACAGGAAGTGAGAGGAGGAAAAAAATATGCATACACTGGGTGATTGCACTAACTTTAGGGAAAAAGTGGTTCATGTCTAGAAAGCTTTTAAGCTTTAGGCTTTTTGATTTTTTTTATAGATGGGGGAATCTTTTCATGCATTTAGAAATGTACCCAAAAGCATTTGGATTGCAACCTGAACATCAACCTTTTGGGTTCTTCAGTGTGAACATCCTCTACAGGAGAGGAGTGGGGTGTGTTCAGCTCTCAGGGTCGGTTCGGTTTGTTTTGAAAATGATAAAAATCAGAATTGATTGCTTTTCTTGCGGGTTGGACATTCAAGGAAACCCCACCGCTTTACTCATCAGGTGTGAAACTAAAGAATCTTAATCTTAAAAACGTAAGAAAAAAATAGAAGAGGGTTGTCTGTTTAGGTGATGGGACATATTGTATCATATTCCTTAACTATTTTATATCCTTCCGCTGCTTGTGTGTCATTTCTGCTTCATTTTTAATTAGTACACCTCAACCCTCATATCTTCGAGAGCCAGGGGGATGCTTGTTTGTAACATTCAACAGGTAATCAAGACTGATTAGGCACTGCACATCGCCTAATTTCATTAGATCTCAGAAGCGCACTATATCTTGCATAACTGCAAACACGTGGTCTCCTAGAAAAAAAAAACAAGTAGCAACAGAAGCTTATAATTATGATCATGATCAAGCTCAAGATACAAAATTTAAATGTTACTCACTAAAATAAAGGAACGTTAATAATAATGCAAATTTGCTCAGCCACATGTTTGTAATTGCGTTTAAAACTCAGAGATTGTGTTTCTCTTACGTATGATCAATTTTTAGGTCATACACTGTAATTAATTAAATATTGATATAGTGCTGATATTAATAGTATATTAATGCTAAAACAAAATAAACATGTAGCTTGTGTGCATTGTGCTGCATTCTCTTGAGTGAATGTGTTCTGTTCACTGTGTCACATGTGGACTTCTTCTGTATTACTGTGAAGCCCTTTAAGTGTGCTGTGACGTGTTCTGAAGCCCTTGTTTAGCACCTCTCTTTGTGTGTTCGGGGTGTGAACTGATACCTAGTGTCAGCTAACGTCAGGGACAGAATGGCAAGAGAGAGATAGTCGAGGTTCTACATAAACGGATAGGCCTTGAGGATAAGCCTTGTGGAAGCAGGAGGCACAAAGTGAGAAACAAATGGAAAAGGAGGAGAAAAAAGTGAAGAAAGAAATGGAGGCGAATGACAGAGAGAAGTGGGGCTTTAATAGAGGGATGTCCCGTTTTCTCCAATTTAATGCAGGAGGAAGCTGTTTTCTTGGAATTAGATGGTTGAATCAATGAAGCTTCCCAGTCGTTATTTAGTGCACAGTGACATCAACTGTTGTTGCATTCATCACCCGGCAGAATAAAAGCAAAAATTGTTTTTTTTGCAAGGCTTAACCTTATCACCACTTGTCAGTTAATTATGCATCGAAAGCAAGGGGCAGGAGTTCAACAGTGAAACACTCTGATTGAGCCCTTTGAACTCAACCGGCAAAGAAATCAGTTCTCTTAATCCCTGCTCCTATGTAATCATGGTAGATGGAGGATACGGACCTCTGTGTCCATCATCTCCAGGCCAGCCAAGGGCTGCAATATTGCTAATGCAATCACCTCTGTGATCTGAACTGGAACTTTGAAAAGAAATAAATAGATAAACATGTCAAACATGGAGTAAAGAAGAAAAAAGGAGGCGTAAATGAGTCATTCGCAAAATGTTCTTACAGTGCGGACCTATAGAACTTTTCCAGCTGGTCTCAGTAGCCTCGGGTGATATACTGTAAGAGACGTGATGTATAAGCTTTACTTGTATGATCTTTTTGATCACACGAGTAATGCTCCTCCTATCAGCACAGGTCACGCTCTTCAAGTTGTTCACACTTTTCATCAGAGACTAGCACTGAAAGATCTGGCTGTAAAGTCGGATGATGCATGCATGCTTGTCAGTATCTGGCGTAAGAATATTTCAGGAAGTGTGGGTAGATGGTGGGAATCTCAAAGCTTTAAAGGCATCTAAGTCAGTGTTTGGAACATAGCTAGTTATGCAGAGATCCTTTTTTTTAATTCTCAAACTCATAAACACTCCAGATCAAGGGCCAAACGCACCTGTGTTTCTGTCCTAGATAAATCTATTGCTGCAATTTATCAACTTTGATTGGTTAGCACTTGGACTATCAAAGTGGAAGCTTTCATAATTTAGAAGCAGCTCTAAACGTAGTTGGCCAGGCTATATCCAAATGTTTAAAAGTCAAGTGAAGGAAGGAGACGGTTAGACCTGAAGTTATGTCCTCCAAGGGAACTTTACAAAGATCCTCTCGCAGATTTATAGCCACTTACCAAGGAGCCAGAGTCAATATTCATAAACATGGCTTCAAACAAAGCCCCCCATCCACTATCCCTGCTTGTAAATAAATACAGATACGTCTTTTTTACAGACAGAGGCAATCTAAAATATTACCCCCAGCATAATTTTACCACACACATTAATATTTTACAGCACATTGTATTTTACCGCATTGAATCTTAAACTTTCATGACTGGCCCCAAGGATTTTATTCTATAGGAGCCTACATCATTATTAGCCAAGATCTATTGCTGGTACGGCAAATAGCTTGCTTTTGTGTTCGTCGCTATTTAATAGATCATATTTTCATAATATGCCTTTTCAGTTGAGTGACTTTGTTATTGACTTCTAAATTATTACATTCTATTTGGTCAAGGCTAAAAACATTTTTGCTCTAACTTGGACTCGCTTATGAAGTAAAAAAAAAAAATGTTTGTAACTAAACCTGAAGTGCACAATAGCACACGCCCTGACCCTCCTGTGCCATTTGTTTTTCCTTTTTATTATCGTTTTATTAAAATTGCCATCCATGTACCGATTTATAATTAGCTTGTGTAATGGTGAGACCCTATTAAGTCAAGTTTGAAGTGTTTAGTTTTTCCACTAAACATGTAAAAACCCAACCTGCACAGTATCTGCCTCATTACGATGGGAATAAACTCTAACATCTGCATGTGTGTGTTTGCCTCCGCGCTGGTGTTTATGTCTGTGTGGTGATTTAAGTGGTTTTAGTGTCAGAACAAGTCTAATGAGCTGGTGCAATAATTATCAGCCATTTTGCTCTCACTTAAGCTAATTGAGGCTTTATATTAGAGATAATACTGCTGCCTATGTGCACTGCTTTACAGTTACCGAAATGTTTGGCCAGAAATAGTGCTACCAGTAATTTAGGTTTAATTTGTGCATGTCAATGTTTTAATATCTCCCTATTAAACATATTTATGAGCTTTGACAGTCGTCCCCAGATGGAGGTCATCGATCAACTCTTTTTTTTCTGTGTATTCTTCGTATGATGATAAACAATTATTGTATACAATAGTGTCAAAGTCAAAAAGGACAAGAAGTTGTCTCTTTTCACTCTGTTGCCTTTAGAAGCGCATGTTTGTGTTTGATCTGGGATTTTCTTCTTCTAATAACTTAATGTTTGTTCTACATGTGGTTTTCTCTCGTTTCTGTAGAAACAAACAATCACATTTATTAAGTGTATAAAATACAGAGGGTCAACATATACTGTAGAAGTGATATTAAATAAGTGGCTTTCTTTTCAGATTCTCTCTGCACTTTATCCCAAGTTGTCTATCGTGTTTCTTCCACTCTTCCTCCTTTTACACTTTTCCTTCATGTATTGGAGGCGCTTTGTGAAATTCCTGTCTAATCCAGGTGTGTATGAGCTGATCCCCAGGCCCCTTTGCTCTTTTCAGGAATCTCGCAGGCTATCGGGCTCTCCTGGGCCCCTGTTTCACACACCAAATTGATGTCTCCGACTGGAAATGACACTTTCAGCAGGATTTGCCATTCTAAACCACCTCAAGCCCATGTGATCTCACCCATTCACTCTCAGAGGGATTGCCTTGAAATGCACCTTAGCTTCAAAAAAACCAGTGAGCACAGAATGCTTGAATGAAAAGCGGATACATATTCTATCATGGAGAAAAAGAGAAACGATATTCTAAAATGCTAGAGAGGAAGAATCATATTTTTTTTTTTAGTCCCTCTGAACCATTACCAACAATCCCATGAATAAGTAGTTATTACCTAGTGGAATGCAACGGAGGATAGAAAGAGTGAAACTAAAAGAAATCAATAGCCACATGAATTTTCATGTGTACGGGCTTGTCCGCCATTTGCTTCATCTGCTAAATATCTGTCTCGGCTGGTCTGTCTGTCAATACAGACACAGATGGTATGATTAATACGTGCCATTCAGAGCTCACCATCTTTTTCTAACACTCCATTTAAAGGAGGAGCACAGTGACCATGTTGCTTTGCTTGAGGACTAGTTATGATATAATTTGACACTGAAGGAGACGGAAAAGGGAAAAGGTGTGACCAAGAATCCCTCCCTTGACTTATTTTCATCCCCAAGTCTTTTTGGGGCTACACGTTTCTCCAAGGGGGCTTTACACGCTGGCATAATGGATAAGGGCAAGGGTGTGAAAGGAGCACCTTAAGGCTCCTCATTCAACTCTCCCAATCTCTCCTGCACACACTCTTGAGCTGTGAAGGCCGTCTTTCTTTACCCTGCTAGCATGGGAGCCCTGTAATAGGCTCTAATTGATAGGGAGGTGTTGGGGTCTTTCTGTATGGGTTGAAGGGATGAGGGTAAGAGAGAGAAAAGGGGGGAGAGACAGAGGATTACATGCGGGCATGTGGGTGGAGCGGGGGAAAAGAGGCAAGAGGCTGTGGAGCGGTCTAGGCCCCGTCCGTAATGAGTCATTAATTTCCTAGCAGTTTTGTGGCGGTTGGCTCATTACTGGTCTGCAAAGGAGCAGGAACAAAGCTGCGGGTAGGTAGGAGGTGAGCTTAAATAGTTGGGGCTCAACACTTTCCAACAAAAGGAGGAAGAGAACGTTGAATGGCACTTGGAACAGATGCAGTAAAAAGTGGCAGATGCAAATTGCGGGAGAGCAAGTCTCCCTTCAAGCACTTTCCTCTTTTTATTTTGTCAGACTGCAGCCTGAGAGTCTAATTAGTTAGTGAGGTGTTTCACTTCTGATAGGGCTGTGTCTCGTTATTGTCACAAAGAGGATCCATAGAAATGGGAGGCAACACATATGTTGCACAGTCCCCAGTGGAACCTGCTTGCTGCTATGCTTTCATAAATTTTTTTTTTTTTTTTTTACCCTATAGAAATTGAAAGATGTACGATATATCCATGCTTTGAAATTGAGTTCTACAGAGTTTAAAATGTGATAAAAGAAGATGATGCCTGCAGGTAATTAATTATATTCCTAATTACGTGTTTATGCTTTTCGCCCTACAGCCAAAATGATTATGGACAAATTGGCAGCGGTTCTAATGAAAATGCGGTTGTTCCCCGCTTTGTGGAGCGTGTGGACCATGTGTCGAAGGTCACCTGTGGGGCAAACCATAATCTTGCACTGACAGGTACTGTAATGTACTGTGTATGTCTGCTTGGGTTACACAACATTGAATCATCGTAATGATATGAATGAATAAATAAGGACTGAAAATATTTAAGTTTAAAAAAATGCACTGAATTTTTCATGTGTGCACTGGACCCTAGTTATTCAGTTTTGCCCATCAAAATGCATAAGAGGATCGTATCGTCGACCACTTAGAATTTATATGTGTTTGATTTTTTTTCTTTTTCATTTTTCAATTTTGTTTCATTTTTTTCCCTCCCTTTTGGCGAGGGGGAGTAACATGCTCAAGAAAACACCTTTAAAAAGGGGTGGCTAACATTGTTGTCATCTGCTCATTGTGGTTCAGAGTTGGCTCCTTTTAGTCAAAGTACTCAAGCCCTCCATCAGCACATCACCTGAGAGCGTTACAAAGAAGGAGGGGGGTGGGGTGGTGGTGGTGGTGGTGGGAGCAAGAGAGAGAGAGAGAGAGAGAGCGAGAGTTAGCGAGAATATGGCCCTGGCTCCTGATCCATAGCAGTCATTGCCTGTTACATACATTTCAGAATTCATTCAGGCTATGAAGATAATCGGGGTAGTCGACAGTTTCCCCTGCAGCCCAATGGATTTATGATAGCACTGTCAAGAAAATGAGGCAAAATGACACAGTAGCTGACTTTAGCTGCAAATAATGTGATAGGCCGTACAGTGGTGCAGCAGCAGCTGCTGTCATTGCAGGTAATAGCCTATAAAGAAGCCTGATAGCAATACCTGTCATTTCTTAATGGCTGACTTCACTGAAGAGCTTTTGTGGCCTTTAACATGAAGATAATAGAAGATACAACAAATTTTACAGCTTTTGCGTTGCATCCATAATTTATCTCTAGAGACCCCCACGCAGCAGCCGCACAACAAGGACAACATGCTCCGAGATGCGTGCTGCAGAGAGATGCAAAATGAGCCGCAGGGGGTTGGAGGCCCCTCCGGTGGGGTGCTTTGCTTTTAATGGAGGAACCGTACAGGGCTCAGTACATGTCCTATCACTTGGTACCTCATATCTTTTGTACAAGATAAAAGGACCTGAGTATTCAAAAGTTTGGACTTATTTTTTGGAACTTACAAATCATTACTGAAACTGTATTCATTTCATTAATACTTGACTACAAATACTTAATGGCTTAAATTGATTGGAGGTCCAATTGTTTTACTAATTCAACTCAATTTACTAACTGATGATGCAGGTGATGGAAAATTGTTTCAGTGGGGATGTGGACGGGCATGTGGAAGCACAAAGAGAAACATCCTGTCCCCAGAGGAAGTGACGCTACCAGAATTGCCAGTGAAAGACATCGCCGGCGGATGTTGGCACAGCCTTCTTCTAACAGGTTTGTCTCTGCTTATGTTTGAAGGCTATTACAAACATACTATCACTTGCCAGCTGTTGATGCATATTTCAGTTCAAAGCATATGTGGACATATAAGTTAACAGTGTGGATGACCTCTATGACATTATAAGGGATACACTGAAATTCTACATGCAATTCTGATACAAATATAAATAACGATCTGACCTAAAGCAATGCTAATTCCAGTCTTTTGTTGCATATTTTCATTATTTATTTCCCATTTTGTGCCACTGAGACCAGGAACTCTTCATTATAAATACGCAACTGCCTTTCAGTCTTTCATCACAGCTTCATAACCTCAAATGCGTACAGTCGTACAACTTTTTGATACTGGATCCCATGTGTAATACTGCTAACGCAATGGGAAACAACAGACAAACAGCCTCTGGTGAGCTTCAACTCATTTTCAGATAAGCTGATAGCATCATGGAGAATACTGGCCAATACCGATGTTTGCCTAATAAATCAGTGCCTTAGTGTCTTAGCCCGCACACAGACATTTGAGTGTGTGCTTTTAGCTGTGGTGTCCATTTATCCACATCGTTCATTAAGAGCTCTCCCAGGGCTTGAGCGGCTACATAAACACAGAGGTTGAGGCCACAGCTGCTCTTTCACCTCACCGCGGAGAACTTCAAAGTCACTTCTCCCCACACGGCAGATGAATGCGCCGTGTCTGCCTGGCTGATATATTGGCCCCAGTTGCTGTCTTCTTACTGTAGTATGACTGCAACTGAGGCCCCATCATGGAGCCCGAGCTGGGCCATTTGTTAGTTTTAGCTGTATCTCCAAGACCTGGCTTCAATTCTGAAGGGAGAACATTAATCCTTTTAATACAACACTTTGTAGTGCCGTTTTCCTGTGTTGTTAATGCCGTCTATTATTAACCCCATTAAAAGTGTAATACAATTTAAGTAGAGTGCTAAAAGTGGATCATTTGTTGCTCCGTTCTGTTTGAATTAATTCTCAATTTATGATCTAAATGATTAAACTATGGGAGTCACGGCACCAAATGAGATTCTTAAACCGCCAGGCATACATTTACACGTATTAATACAAACATTTATGAGCTCACATTCACACTGATTGACCAAGTAAAAAAACACACACTGACATGGCTGTGTGTTGCAGTCCCTCTTCCAAATCCTGTAATGTCCCCAGTTTGATCCCTAGTTCCATTCTGTCAGGAGGAAAAAGAAATATCCATCTCCAATCAGGCCTTAATGAATAGCCTGATGAGTGTCGGGCAGAACTGAATTACCAGATAGATTTGAAGAGCATGAGTGTGTACAATGTGTGTGTGCACGAGTGTGTGTGTGTGTATCTGTGTTGGACGGTTGGGA
>VOQK01041991.1:76932-89269 GCA_015052645.1 Benitochromis conjunctus | reverse complement strand
TAACCTGTTTTCCAAATAGCAATGTTTTATGCCCAGGTATCTTGTAGATCAACATCATCTTAGACAAGTATCTCAATCTGAGGCCCTGCTGGTGCTTCAAACACCACTGTGGGATTGATCAGAAATGCCTGAGGTTTAGTACAAAAACGCAACACATAGTTGATGGTTATGTTGTCAGAGTTGGCCAAAAATGACATTTGATTATTTGTTCAAGAAAGCTAACACAGAAGTAAACCATTCAAACGTGCATAAGATGCAAATCAAATGTCTGCTTATTTTAAGAATAGTATTTGGCTACACACTCAGATTTGTCTGACACCCCTAGTGGAGGGTTTCTACTTCTAATGCCTGGTTTTGTGAGCTAGACAATATCCCTACCTTTTATATGCAGTTCTTTTTGCAGTCTCACACAAAGTGGGTCACAAAAGTGAAGTCTTATCATGTCTACCTGGAGAACTGACGTTACTTGTATCCCAGTTCTTTTAAAGATCCTCTTTTATGCAGGGAGTGTCACTAGCCTAGTTGCCACTGGGTTTTGCGCTAATGTTAGCAATGTGAACCTCCTTTGACCTCTCAAAGTGACAGAGTTTTGTTGCGTAACAACCTTGTGTAATGAACTTCCTCCCAGGAGATGTCATTAAGGACAGGAATGTTTGTCTTCCGCTCGCTCTAAAATGAATATTCAGCTATTATCGCTGCACAGTATTCACATCTGATATGTATGTATTGAGTTTCAGTTTACACAGAAAGTCATACCAGATGAGTTTTACTTACTGTATCTGTGTCTCTCTAATCTGCCTGTAGTTTTCTTAATATATCACATATAACCGGGTTTTACAGCATAAAGACGGTTAAGGTCATTCCTCTGTCTTTCTAGACATAGTTTAATCTGGCATACATCATTCAGACTGTCTCCCTTGTGTCCTTCTTACCCAGATTTAAATATTTGTTTTAACTAATGTTCTGTTTTATGACAGAAAAGATCTGTAATAACACTTCAATGGTTTATGCAAGGCAACTACGACAACAAGCCCAGAGCTGTGGATGGGATGGAGTTGTTATAAGGCTTTGCATCCCACTCCAGGATCACATCTGAGCACCGATTTTCCTTGATAAATGAACCCAGTTGGTCAGCTTATCGTCTGGATCAACACTGTGTACCTTTCATGCCCTGTCTACTTTTCCCATGTAGGAGGCCCGGTAGAGGGGGGAGTGCGCTGTGTGCGATCATGTGAGAGAGCGAAAAGGAGACAAAGGGAGAGAGTGAAATATGTCACACGGATTATTTGAATTCTCTTGTTTATTGAAAATGACTGAATCCAAGGTTGAGATAGTCACAAGAACAGGAAGGAAGAGAGAGAAAGTCACTGTCCCCGTGGGGGAACAGCTTACACCATCAGATGCCTTGATTACCAGTCCCCTTCTGAGTATCATTGTCCTCATAGTAAATATAACTACAGGAAGTAATGATTTCTGCTCCAAATTATGTGGATGTTTACGTTTCTTGTCAACTGAGTAATAAATTACCGATCAAAGATAAACTGTATGAAAGAAAAATAGAAGCTTCTTTATTACAGCAGTGGGAAAGAGGAAATGGGTGAATCCCAGCAGACTGGTGTACCTTGAAATCCCCCCCGCCAACTCGCCCCCACCAACCCCAAAAAGGACTGACTGCCAAGATGGCTGTTTGAGCTCCAGTGCTGCGGGTCTTGACCCTGTGCATGCTGCCAGACACCATTTCTCTAAAAAATGCGTCTTCAGATCTTGGCATAATTTCTCATCCTCTCTTCATGTCCTCCTCGCAACATCTCTCTCTGTCTCTACAGTTCACCTCTCTGTTATTTTCTCCAATGTAGGTCACTGGGAAGATAGTGCGGTGTGGCCTATCTTTCAAACTCCTGTAAGTTTGCAAGAGCAATACTTGCTTTTGAGGATGAATTTCGTGGGGGCTGGGTGTGTTGGGCTCCTCCCTACAGGTTTATCATGTTGGCAGCCACGGATGGCTCTTTTTTTAGGGTTGTCCTCCCATGCGTCTGGACCTCTCAAACATAGTGGCACGAATCCTCGGAAAACACCCTACTCAAATAGAGCCATTAACACAGAACGTCAAGTCTAATTGTGGGCCTTACAGTGAGTGTTTTAGGTGACCTTGCGCTGAACTGCGCTGTAAATGAAACAACACATGATCCCACTTTTTTATTTCATGGAAAGCTGCGATGAAATGTGGGTTAGCGGGGAACAGAGGAGTTTTGTAAGCCGCACTTTACAAAATGAAACGTCGTCGATTGGATTTTCAATTGGAGCATGCCTCACAAATGTAAAGCCTTGTTTTATTTAGCTGAAGCAGTTTATTGTTTGTGCGTCTAAAAGCCAAATACGGCATTAGCTGTGTCCAACTTCAACGCTTCGTGTTGAATATATAGCTTTTGAGTTCAAAATAAGTCATTACGTTTGACAAGTCCCTATAATAACTCCTGATTTATTGTCTTAGAAAAGTGGAATAATACGTTTTCTGTCTTAAGCCAATCACTGAGAGTTTTTATTGGCTTTTCCCACTCGCCTAATAAATTTGCATTATTTTGGTTTCACAGCAGTGCGCACTGTAAGCCGCAAAATTGTTCTTGCAGCTTTCATTTTCCATCATTTATATGGAAAACAACAAAAAAAGCATTTACATTGCTTTAAGTCACATTATACCTTTTCCGTTATTATAGCAGGTCAATGTGAACTCCTGCGTGTAGTTTCACTTGTTCCGCTCTCCTAAAAAAGAAAACCCAAAAGAAAGAAAAAAATGCAAACCTTCATTTTTCCATCGTTTGTACTCATTTTGTAAGTGCTCCCAATGATAGTTATAAAATTAAAGGCTGCACTTTAACCATTAGCGTCTATGTTTCATCATCCCAACCCTACACCCTTTTCCACTCTTCCACAGGGTGGAACCACCCTGTAAGGTTACAGGCTAGCCAATGCAAAAGCCGTTCAGTGAGGCTGCAGCGGACTTGGCAAACCCTGGTAAGATTCCCCGCTACTCAATGGGACATACCAACTTCTTTGCCAAGTCAAATAACACATTAAGATTTAAGTGGGCCAGTATAATACAGCCAACCCTCTCATCTCAGAGTCGGTACTTCTCTTTGTGCACTAGAGTGTGAAAATTGGTCTTGTTCTTGGGGACTTGCTCTATTTTTTTCTTCTTCTTCTTCTTTCATAATTATTTGGAAACAGGTCATTTGGGTGTGGAGGCTATAACTCCACCCCACCAGTTTTTCCCCCTCATAACTTCACATTCACTGCTTCATCAGTTTAATTCCTTCTTACCTCCCAGACTCTTTCGCTGCTTCACCAGGACTCTTTCCTTCTGTCCGCGTGTCTAAGGTTTCAAAGAATTCAGTGGTCAGGTTTTAGTCCCTTGAAGTGATTGGCATTAATTCAAGACCCTGCCTTCCTCTCTTTTGCTCCTTCTGTTCTTTTTGACTTTCTTCTTAGAGTCGTGTGTGTTTTATTGTTCCGCTGACACTTCACCTCTCTTTTTTTATATTTAACATAAAAAGCCAAGCAGTTTTCTTTTTTGTTGCACTATTTTTTCTGTTATTATAAAACAAAATCCAACAGGAATACATATCCAAAATCTATCTTAAATAAATAAATTAAATAAACAATAATTAAATCCAAACAGTGTCTGTAATATTGCAGTAATGTTTTTCCAGGATTTTAGCTTTCATATTATTTTAAAGGAGATTTTTTTTAAAAGAAATCGTGTGAAATAATACTTCTGAATTTGTCAGTGTTGAAAAACCAAGTTCTGGAAACCAAGTACGGTAAACACATGAGGAAAAAAACATCACAATCACTATTTTTCAACACAATTTACTATACATTTGTGCACAAAGTGACACTGAAAATGCAAATTGCTCCAGAAACCAAAAAGCTGTCAGTGTGGAATGAACTATGATGCTCATGCATTCAAAGTCAGTAACATTCAGGGCTTGTGTGCATCTTAGCAGCTACTCCAGGGCGTGATTGCTTTTGAGACAGAAATGGCCTTTAAGGAGCGTTTCTCAAAAAACTGTTATGATTTGATTACACCCCTCTTATTGTGGGTGGACGAGACCAGTTTGTAAACACGCCATTTATCTGTCATTATTCATTGCAATTTCACTGATCACATCTGCTGCTTCTATCAAAATCATTTAGCTCTAGATGATGATTTTGTTTTTTGTGAGGGAGTCCCCTGAAGCCCACAGCCAAGTAACTTCTTGTTGTGCAACGCATTTTTTGAAAACAATAAGCCTCAGCAACGACTAAGTGGGTACGACGTCTTAGCTTTTGTGGCGTTTTGCTAAATTATGGGAATAATACACTAGCTGGAAGCCAGTGTGGTCAAGCATAGCAAATTGGGGCCATGGGCCAGAGGATAGTTGTAACACATTAGCTGCTGCCACAAAGAGGTCAAACTGAGCTGTGTTAGCGTGTGTTTGCAAGGTTTCATTTTGTGTATGTGCTGTGTGTGTGTGTGTATGGTTACACCTTGTTACATGAGGCTGTACAGTAGGATAGGGTCCAAGTTCTTAAAAGCAGTTTTGCTATCATAAGCAGCAGCCTGAGCAGTAATTTTACAACCAAATAGAACGGCATTATACAGACACAGACTAAACTTTTCTTGGCTTAAATACTGCTGTACTAAACATTGCAATTTAATATTGAGGGTAAAGTTTTTCTTGTGATCCTGTTTCCCTTCCACACTCTTTTTATTTGTTTATTTGCAAATAAGCAATCACATCTCTTTTGACTATACAGATGCAGCAATGCACTTGCTGTAACTATTCTTCCAGAAATTAAAAGAACAAAGAACGCTTCAGACTTCCCACCCTCGCACCTGAGATGCCAGTGAGACAAAGAAGACACATGAGGTGAGACAAGTCAAGGACACGGGCATTTACCGAAATAAGACATCCTTGCTTCAGAGCTGCCATTTTAAAGCAATTAAATATGATGCGCGACACAGCTGTGTCATCTGTCCGTTGTTTTGTTTTAGCCTGCCATTGTATGTTTTGCTCTCTGTCAGATGAACAGAGCGGTGTTCATGACAACAGTGTGACAAGATGTACGGATATTATACAGTTTAATTTTTTTTTCTTAATTTGCCATTCACACAAAAACATCAAGGACATACATTTTGAGCTTTCAGCTGTTTGGATAACTAATGAAAGTGATCAGTGCCCCCCCCCCCAAAAAAAAACAGCTATATGTCCCTTTTATGTCCCATAGCTGTGGTTTGTATATTGTGGCTGCGTGCTGCTCCTCGTTTACACATCATAGAGGAAAAGACTTGTGCATCCTTGTTTAAAGCTTTTGTGGTAAGCCTTCTCTCTCCTTGCTCCTTTCTACCCTTTTAGCAATTGTGACATCTTTCAAGTTCAGAGTGACTGATTTCAGGCTCACTGGCATACAGTGGACAAAGGTGCTAGGTAGAGAGGGGCTCTATTAGCTTCTTTGGTTGTTTAAGGTAAACCAAATTGTACAAAATCTTTTATGCAATCTAATTACATTTATAATTATATTTCATTTTAAATAATCGTTCAGATTGTTCTAGGACACATTTGCACACACACACAGCACAAATCTTCAAATCTGAGTGATGAGATCGCCAAAGACACATGTTAAACCGGTGTGTCCTTAAATCCTATACATCCTCATTTCTATACACGCTACATAAACATGTGCATTAGCCAGTAATGTCTCATAGTTATTTAACAGCATCCGAGCTACTTTAATAATCACTGAACTATTTGAGATGTCTGTGATATTGATTTAACATTGTTTAGTTTAGTTTTTCTTTTCTTTTTTCCTGCACCATGTAACGACGTTGTGCTGTTGGTATGCTGCCTCTCTCAAGAAATGAGATTGCAGTTTCAAGAATGATTACAAAAATATAACCTTATCTTTATCTATGCATATGTATTTTGTTTTTTTCAAACTGCGCTGAAGCCACAATCACAGTATCTTCATTTCAAGTCATCGCCGTGCGATGGAGAGTTCAAACACATGCAACAGTTTTCGGTAGCTCTTTTAGTAAGGTGATCTTTGATGTGCCATTTTACCCACTTCACAAAGAGACATTAAGGTAGTACATGGGGTGCAAAGATAGAAGATGAAAGATAGCTGATCCATTGATACACACTGTGTAACAGAGACGTGAAAAAAAGAAAGTGTCAGGACAAAAAAAGTTTGTAGAAAAAAGGTAAGGAATTACGGGATCGGAAGGGCAGGCAGAATCAGCAGGAAGTACTCAGAGTCCAGCTGGTTCCCGACTCCCAGGGTCTACTTCAAGGACCTCTCCCTGTTTCTCTCCCTCTCTGACACACACACACTTACTACACCCACACATACACACACAGTAACACTCCTCCATTGCTCATTGTCTGCCTCCAATCTCCCCGTATCCTCAGTCCCCACTTCGTCTCCACCCACCTTCCCCTTCTTTGCTTTTGCTGCATCTGTCATTTTCACCCCCTCCCCATTTTTGATCCACTAGCTGATAATGATGAATTTCCCTCAGCTGTATAGGAGTTGGCAGAAAAAGTTTGCTCAGCAAACTTTTGAAAGTAAAGTGAAGCGAGCGCAGCTTATAATATGCATACAAGTTCAACATGTTAGTGTGTGAGACAAAGCCATTTTTCCTCATTTAACACCTTCTGAATGTGTTCTGCAAAGTAAGCTTTTCGAAGGAAACCTACATATGTTTTTGTTTTTAAACCTTCTTCGATCATTTATTCATCACTCTGCTATTTTAAATGATCTACAGACCATGTTACATGGTCTATAGCTTTACGTAGCTTTGGGGTTATGATTTTCACTGACTAAAGTCAGCAGAAACTAAATGGAAGCTTAAAACGAAGTAAAAATATTTAAATAAACTCTAAATTATTCACCACGATTATTCACCTGTGATTTTGTAATTATCAAACTATTCTCAATGACATTTTTGCACATAATCACACCTATTTCCACATCTTTAACATAACAGATGATATCATCAAATAAGAAAAGTTGCCCGTGGAGAAGCCTGCTTTACACTGAATCACCAAAGCCTGCACTGTAATCACTGTAGCTCTTCAAGAATAGCTTTAACTCTTTCCCCCCAAAAAAAACATTTGATGACCTCTCGTGTACCCTTAATGACAAGCTTTGACACCTGTGAATAAAAAAAAAAACGCTCAGTTCAGAAACAAGCCTCAGGGGTTAGTCCTAGTAGACTTTCTAGTAGACTAGTAGTTTTTAGCTGTTTTTTAAAAGAGACCACTGAGTCCACAGATCTCAAGCTCAAAGGGTATGCTTTTTAAATTTAAAGTTCACTTTAGTTGTTATTTTTCATTTATTTTTTTGGAAAAAGTCGCAAAAATGATTCAGATATGAAATATGCACACTCCCTTACTTTCATCTTTGACCACTGCAAGCATTATACAGGCGAGCCAGATGAGGTAGTGTGCTGTGTCTCTGGCTTGTTTATCTGTTCTATATGTTCCATATCTATAATTAATTTGTTCTTAAGGAGGATGCTAATTATTTTTCTCACCAGCAGTTTGTTTTGATTCATGCACTTCAACGTCACTTGAAAAATTTGTACTAATTTCATTTATCCACACACTTTCTCGCTGCTTACACAGTATTCTAAAGTATCAGCACCTTGGGCACATTTTTAGATACAGCTGTTCACATCCTCATTAATATAGTCACAGATCACCACATCTGTTGGTGATTTTGTTTTGTGTTAACTTGTTTGTATTTGAAAAAGCCCTTCTTTGGTCTGCAGAAACATTCCCCCTCTTTTTTTTACCATCACACAAGATGAAGGTCATAGCAAACCTATACCAATCCTGTCTATTAAAATTCCATCTAGACTAACCTGACACAACAAAAATGACTCAAAAAGAACTAGAATTGCATCCAGATAATGTTCAATGTACTGATTTCTATCACCAGTGAGAGAAAATGTTGGAAATCCCAAACATAGCAAATTGACAACTTTTTATTTGATTCTGCATGCACTTGAAGGAACCACAGCAATTTTAAATTTCATTAACTAATTCAGAAAAAAAAGATTGTATTTTTTTTTTTAGCGTGTTCATTCACATTTAGCAAAAAC
This sequence comes from Benitochromis conjunctus, assembly GCA_015052645.1. Taxonomy (NCBI): domain Eukaryota; kingdom Metazoa; phylum Chordata; class Actinopteri; order Cichliformes; family Cichlidae; genus Benitochromis; species Benitochromis conjunctus. The sequence continues at coordinate 81,123 of VOQK01041991.1, read as the reverse complement.
CCCAACCTTTACCTATCTGTATCCTATTGAAGTACTGTGTTACCCAGACTACAGACAGGAGACAGGAGTGTGACTCATCCACTGTTGGTGACTGAAGAGCAGGTGAAAAAGGTCAGCAGGTAATGCTCTCTTACATAATTAATGTTGAGCCATGTGTCCCAATTAACCGGTGGAATGAAGAGGATTTTTGTATTCTATCACAAAACAGGGTGTTCTTTTTTTAAGTTTGTGTAACATGTAAACCACTGTGTGTTTCCGAGTATCACCAAGGGGTTATCTTTTAGTGTTTTCTGATGTGTTTCTGTCATAATTGTAAGGAGAAGGACAAAAGAAAAGAATCTCTCACAGGGTGCACACAAGCAAGACAAACAGGAACACCACTGAGGAAGCTGAGGCTATTTATGCACACTAGGGGCAAATCAGGGGACGTGGACACTGGAGGATAACAAGATGCTGCTGAAACTAATCAAGTCAATAACTGGAGTGGGGAAAGACTGAACACAGAGATGAAGACTTAACAACCAGATAGGAGAAGACACTGGTACAAAAACATAATTGAAATCAAAGCAGAAAATAAACACAAAACTGACTCGACACAAAAACAGAAACCAGGGATGTAAAAATGAGAAATGACCAACCTGCTGTAATAATAATAATAATACTAATAATAATAAGGTTGTATTACAGTCACCGCATCAGACCTGATGGTCCACTCTGCTCTTTCAGTTAATTTTTTCCAGTCTGGCGTCTTTGTTGTAGTCTTTCCTTTTGGTTGGTTCTACTTCCTTTGTTTTCACTTAAGTCTTTTCATTGTTATTTTGTCAGTTCATGTATGTACAAAGCCATTTAAATTGGTCACTATTCATCACTTGTGTTCCTTGTGTCTTACTTAATAGAATAGAAATAGAAAGAATCCCTTAATCATCCCACAGGGGGAAATTTCTTCTCTGCATTTGTCCCATTCACTCAGTGAAGCAGTGGGCTGCCGTCAATACGGCGCCCGGGGAGCAGTGTAGAGACGGTACCTTGCTCAGGGGTACCTGAGGGGAAGCAGTTCAGTGGATTCGAACCCCCGACCTACCGAGCATGAGGTGAGCACTCTACCTACTGAGCTATCTCCTCCTCCTCCTAATTTACTTGGCTTTTAATTTTACGTGTTTTCCTTTGTCCTGTGACTAGATCCTCATTCCTGTACTCCACCTGGACAAGTGGTTTCTCTCACTCATGTCATTTGCCTCTAGGGTTTAGATAACTGCCTACAAAATTGACCCTTAGATTAGGTATTGCAACAACACAATGCTATACCATTAAACTGGGAAAAAAACAACTACTTTAACACAGCAGATATTTGAAGCACTAATTGGCCTAAAGCTGGTAAGTACAGTAATTCAATTCCAAAGCCTCTTTTGGTCCCCCTCTCTCCTTTTTTTGCTCTCTCTTCTTCTGAACCTCGATCCCTCGCTCTAGGATTATGTGCAGGTTACAGAGCTAGCACAGTGTGGATTAGCAGGGTCGCTCCTCCATGCTTGGTGCCTCTCTTAATGTGATTATGCATCATCAAGCTTGTTTACTGTTACCTAGTTCATTGTTGAGAACTGACAAAAGTTCAGCCCCCTTCAACCCACTTACTGGTGCCCACGCCCACACACTCTTATAGCGCTTAAGCTGTAAACCCCACCATCACCACTCGTTCGCTCACAAACAAACTACATGTCATTTTCATATCCGCAAATGGCAAAAAATCATCAGCGCCACTTTATTTGAAAAACAAAGTTCCCATTTTCTCTTTTTGTAATAAAACAAAATGACCTATTTTTCACCTGGAGTACAATTATAAGACAGTGCACTTCATATCACATATGTGTTCCCTTCAGCGAACCATCTTAAAGTCTTATTCGCCGCCTTGCAGAAGCCTAATGAAGCCATCAAGACAGTCTGTTTGTACAGAGCTTGGTCTAGCTCTGTCAGACTTCCCTGCCATGCACTCCATCAGTGCTGAATGAGCCTCTGTGTGGCCTGAGGGGGGGTGTGACTTAGACTCGGTGTGTCATTAGCTATTGATGTTATTGGCTCATTATCTCCCAATTAGACTGCTATCAGAGCTAGCTGCCGTTCTCATTACGACGTAGACCTCCACGATCTAACAAAGACCAATGCCACTGATTAAAGATGGTTTCAGCATTAACATGTATTGTGAGGTCTTTGAACTCTTGGTGATATAGTTAGAGTGGAGGTGATATAACACAATGAGGCTGATTAGAGAGGGCATGTCTCTTATTGTGCCACTTACTAAGGTTAATGCAGAGTAATACTGATTAATGCGTTCTTGGTTGCACGTTTTGTTAACATGTACAGTCAATTATGAAACAGGATGGCAACAATTAAGCTTTTAAAAATAGAATAGACAATCAATTTTGTACCAACATTTTCTTTCCAGATGTGTAAGCACCTGATTCCTATGTATTAAAACAAAGTGTCAAAAATGTGTCACAAATAAGAATCTTTTAGATGTATTGTAAGTCTCATACTACCATTTAGTCATGCTGGCCTCTCATATTTTGTAACATAATTGTATAAAAACTAAGTGTGAATCAAGTTTCACACACTTTCACGCAAATTATAGTATGAGACATATGAGTTTTTTCCTACTTACTTACAGTATTTGAACATTCATAATAACTGTGCACCCCATTGTCCCCACACACTCTGTTAAAGTACGACTTAATTTCTGTGTGTGTGTGTGTGTGTGTGTGTGTCATGTGTTGAAGGACTAATCAGCTCTGTTAATCACCCAGTGTGGGTCAGCTTGTAAGGCAGGGACAGAAATCGCCTCTCCTTAGGTAAATCAGAACGAGGAAATAAAGTCATGCAAATTAGAGGCCTAGAAAAAGATTACAGTCACGATGTTTGTCCTTCACTTTGACCATGGAATCAGTGCCAGCTGGGCAATACTTCTCCCTCAAGTTGTATTACTTTTTTAATTAATCCACCACAGATTTCTTAGAGTGACGTGATGCATTAGAGTTGTCTGTTAAATGCTATTAATAGTCTAGGTTTGTTGCTGGAGAATATAGAAGATAATTAACACGTCTCTCTTATGTCAGTTTTTATTTCCAGTTTGCATCTTTTAATCAAGTGATCATAACAAACTGGACCTGTAAGCATTAGGCATGTTTATGTTATTTTAATTAATTAAGGAATCAAACAACATAGTACAGTAACTTGTAGCCTGAATATTGGTATGCACGTGTGCATATATGTGTGTGTGTGTTTTTTTATGGCTTTGCCGGTGTGCTGCGTTTCTGCCTGTTTACCCGTTAGAGGGGTTAGTTTCCTGATCCGTGAGAACTCTAAGTGTCTTCTTGGTGATTAACTCCACATCGCAGCACAACGTCTTCCCCCTCACTGCATAAATGGCCTTTAATTGAGGGAGCTGGCTCCTTAGCAGGGAACCTCTTTCACTCTGTCGATTAAAACGTCATTTTACAGCCAAAAAAGAAACACGTTCCCAATCACTGCCCTTGAATTATTGTTCTGTAGCTCGAGGCTTGTATTTTAAAGTCACTGAATAATTGCAATCAGATTATTCTAATCAAGTGCTGGAACAGTAATTACAGGTTGCAGTCATTTAAGCTGCCCTGGAAGTCCCATACACACTGCTGGTGAGCATATTAAAAGTTTATGTCGCAGGAGATAAATTTAATGAAGAGGATTGTAATCTTTCAGTTACTTTTAGATAGGTTTCACACTTGTATGAGGACCTGAGCCCTCAGAGTAGGCATGCTAACGGCCGTTTCGGTGGATATTTTTTGTACCCTATGCCATTCTCCTCCTGCCCCCTCAGTCCCCTCAGTCAACCAAGCCCAGGCAATAAACAGTCCTCCCAATAGGACTAGACGCGTTTCCACCCACTCATCTCCCCCCACTGATAACCTCATCTGTGCCCAGGTCTGGATTTCATGTCAAAGCAAACGTTAGGTGACTTAGTGCTGTGCCAAGCTGTCAGAGAGGCATGAGAATTACAATCTGGAGGTCTGTGTGACAGTGGAACCGTCTCTCCTAATCCTGTTTACGCACATCCGCATCACCCTGTTCCAAAACAGAAACTAAGTGTGTGCGCTTCTTTCTTTTTTTTTTTTTTGTCTGTGTGTGTGCGTGCATGCATGTGCATTCATATATGTGTACTTGTTT
>VOQK01041991.1:56719-76912 GCA_015052645.1 Benitochromis conjunctus | reverse complement strand
CACTGTGTGAGTTTGTGTGTCTTTGTAGCTACAGTATGTCTGTGGCTATGTGTGTGTGTTTGTGTGCATGTGAGTCTATGTATTGTGTTGATGTGGAAGGTGTCGTACATGCCCTGAATGTATAATTCAATATGACTAATCATGGTGGTGGCTGCCAACCCAGCAGCGCTGGCTGACAGACTGGGCCCACAGCTAATTAGATAAGGTTACAATGCTCTTGAGCTTAGATTCAGATTCAACAGCAGCATAGTGCAACAGTGGTAGCGTAGGGGTGGGTGATCTTGCCAGAAGATCATATTATGACTTTTTTGATGGGTAAGAATCCTGATGTGGAATATGAATCACAATTCTCCCCTTGATGAGTTGAATTCCTCAGATCATATGATCAGTTGAGCATCATGGTTGCCAGGATACACGCACCTTATCAGTTAAAGTCAAAAGCCCAACTAATAAATCCCAGGCATCCTGCTTTCTCTCTGATTTTATTTTCCAATTTCTGATCAGAAGTGGTCATTTGTATCTTTGCTGCTTTGACACTTTTTTTCGTCTCCAGCTTTTGCGTAGTTAGTAGTAGGATAATTTGTCCAAACCTCCTGCTTATGATGATTTTTAGTTGCTGAGGACCAGCTGTCGTATCTCATATTTTCCTTAAAGTGGCTCGTTGTGAGTTTCTTCAGCCATCCCTCTTTTCATTTGCTCTCAAGGAGCCAGATCTTATGGGATTTTCTAGAAGTGGTCTTGAGCAATATGTTTCCATATTTTTTGAAGGTCCTTCAAAGTTTTTTCTTTGGATATGGGCTGCTTTTAATCCATTTTCAACCCAGTCCTTGTAACTGTACCATTTTCAGATAATTGTTCTATTTTCAGTTTTTTTTTATGTTTCTTAAGCCACTTAGCTCTGACCTATGAGTTATTCAAACATGAAAAGGTACCTGACTCAAGGGATGAACCAGTATTGTGTCTACACTTACCAGCTTAGCAAAGAACCAGTTTAAAAATTGTTTCATTACAAACTTGTCAGATAACACATTTGTTCACATTTCATTAGCTGAATCTATGAAAAATGCTCAAGTTAACACAGTTTGGCAGGAATAAAATAGTATTTTTGCTCCTGCAAGGTAATTCCCAAAGACCTGTTAGCTGAAAACCTGACTTATCTTGGCATGGAGAGCAGTGTGTCCTTAAGAAATTAAGGAAATTGGACTTAAGGAAAGTATCAGGCCTAAAAACTGTAGGAGATGAGGAGTATCTGAAAGTCATGTTCCTGTCTGGCTGTTTAGTTGATGCAGCTACGATTTGCCTCATCTCAAATGGTCTCAGAGGAAGGCTGGCTGGAAAGGGAAACAATGGAAAAGAAAGCAAAACAGGGAGAAAAAACTGTTATGCCATATTACAGAAGAACTGCACTGAAATCAGTGGCAATAGGTCTTATGATAGAGAAGAACATAAGGTTGCCAACATCCAAAGAAGAGCTTTGAATGTCCTTCAAGATGCCTGGAAAACTATTCCTGAAGACTACTTATAGAAATGATAAGCAGGCTTGCCCAAGAGAATCTGGCTGTGTTGAAGAATAAAGATGGCCACACTACATAATGACTTTCAAGCTCATTAGAACTGTACAAACTATGTTTTTGCCTTATGAACTGTATTCCTATTTACAGTATAAAGAAATTAGAGGTGACTCAGGACTTTTGCACAGTACAGCACTCCAGCTCTACTCTCTGTGGCTGGTGACTGCAGTCATTGTACTGCCCTCTGGGAATTTTGCTATGAGCTTGAAGTGTTGGTCCGTGCGCTGCTGGACCAGAGTCAATGAGATTTCACAGCAGAACAAAGATTACCACCACCAACTGAAGTTCAAGACAGCGGCGTTAGAGCACGAACTAGCTGACTGAAATTTTGAGTTAAAATACATATAGCCACACCTAGCAATTCTACACTTAACCCATGTTCAGTTAACACAACATGGTTTATGAAAATCCACCAGCACTTGAGCTATCTAAAATATTGTTAATAAATTTAGTATTGCTACAAACTACTTAGAGAAGATTATGGGCTGTGGATGCTGTGAAGGTTAATTCGGCATGTGAGAAATATGACAATACCATAACAATGAATGCAGTTAATACAGGGAGGGATTACATTTTGCCATTATGTTTATTGAAATTTTTGCCGTTTTACAACCCAAAAAGTATTGCTGTCAAGGTGTATAAGATGACTCTTTTTACATTAAATAATTTTGGAAAAACAGCATATTTCTAATTCCTTATGATTTTCTATATTCAAATTCCTTCACTGTCTTTGTATTTTATGGTGCAGAACTCATAGGAAATGCAGTGTGACAGGAGAACCTTCAAACGGCAGGAGATTTTAACTTACGCGTCTTAAAGAAACCAGAAAACACCTGCATTGCAACTTTCTGGTAAATTGACAGATTTTGTGTGTTTGATATACAGGAACAGGTGTTCAAGGCCTCGGTGTATGTTATACATGCTTTCACGATGTTTGAAAACCTCAGAACTGTTCATCTTGATTCTGACATCCCGCCTTATTTTTAAATGCAGATCAATGTCAATATATTATGTGCTTCCTCTTTAGATGGAGGTACTGAAGCAGGAAATCCTCAGAGTATTTAAACATACTTATCAGTCAGCTGCTAAAGTAAAATAAAAGGAAGAAGGAATGATGAGGGTGCAAGAGGCAAGGGTTGTCATCAAATGGTTAAGATAAAACTGGCAGGTTATTACACTTTTTTCCATTTCAAAGTCCAATATAAAATTTCTATTATAAGGACAATTAATTACCCCTGCAAAATGGCAAATGTGCATCCTTGTCAGGTGGAGTGTACTCTGATGGCCTTTCCTCAAACAGAGAATGTGAAGATTTGATCTCTTCTAATGGTTTTGCGGGAAAGGGTAATTACGGCATGGTCAAAGCTAATTTGCTTTCTGCCAGATGAACTGTTGTATTTTATTGCAGTCTGACATTTTAAAGTAATTATGGCACTGTTGACCCCAGACAATTTCAGTTGTAGCATGGTCTTGGGTGATCCTCGCTCTCTCTTGCGCTCTGTCTTTCTCCCTCTCTCTCTCTCTCTCTCTCTCTCAGAATGGAACTCAGAGGCGTAACAAGGTAATGACACGGAGGGAGAGAGCCATATGGGGTCCTCCATCCAGCTCGCAGCCTCAAACCTTCACATCATCATTACCCACCATGCATTTCACATTGACTTTGCATCCAGATAGAAATGTACGCCAGTGCAATGATGATATGTGTGTGGGCATGTGTTTTCTTCCGTGCGCATGTAGGTCAGAGTACACGCTCGTTTGTGCGGGTTGCGAGGGTAATGTGTATTGTCCTTTCATCCCTGTGTTGCATTCATAGTCTATCCCATAGATCCGTGTATCGATGAGAGTGTAATTATGTGCCCCAGTGATCATCTCTCTGTTTCTTTACTGCACAGGAATTAAGTAGGCAAAGGTCAGTGTGTGCTCCCTGAAAATTGCCTGCAGAAAATCATATGGCGATGAGAGCAATTATGGATTTTTTTTCTCCCCCTCTCAGGACCCTTCTCTCTCCCTCGTACTCTTTCTCTCAGTGTTTCTCCTTTTGTCAATGAACATTTGAGCAGATGTCAATCGATGTATGCTTCCAGAAGCAACCTCCGTATTTGTACTGCACCAGCCCCATAAATTATCTCTCCTGTATTCTCCAGTTATTTTGGAAGTGCTCGCAGACACGGGAGCACACTCGCACACAGCGAAAGTGTTGCGAATCAGTGAGAAAGTATGCTAATGAAAACAATAGTAAGGAGATGCTTCATTAACCTAGAAGATTATCTGTTGAATTGTAGTAGGAGCAGCAGTAGCAGCATACAATATAGACTTTATATGTTTTCATATTTACTGTTGCTATTTTTAAAAACTTTGTAAAAGTAATATGTACCTCTCACCAAAGTACAACTTGGTGTTGATATTGTAATTCTAGTTGGTTGTTAATTTTGTGAATTTAGCCATAAAGGGAAAATGGGTGAAGAGGGTAGCCCTATCTGTTTGTCACGCTCAATCCGTCTTTCCCTATCTTTGGCTAACCATACTCTTCCATCCCCTAATATCACTCTGGATCTAATAAAGACTGACACTTGTGACACTTCAAACATGTCACCACCAAGAGCTCCTGGCTAACAAAAGAGCCCCTAGCGCTACACGTTTTAATGGTGGACCAGAGCAGGCCGGTGCAGCCCGGCCCAGCAGGTGTCTCCCACACATCCTGGTACTGAGAAACGGTCCCTCTCATTCAGTCTGTCACTGAACACAATGGCACAAAAAGCCCTCGCCTGATGTGTGCACAATAGCCGCCGTGCACAGACGGGGCCTATAGCTTAGTGATGCCCGGTGTCTTAGAGGAAAATATACAGTATGTGTAAACATGGATTAGAGGCACTTTGGAATGGGCGGTATCAACGACACCGAGGGGATGACACGGATTAAGAGAAGTTGCTTCTGTTTTTGTTTTTTGTTTTAGCTGGGGTTATGAAAACGTGCTGGATCATTATGTGTACTGAAATGTTACGCACATTTTTATATTAAAAATGTTTTATTTGGTTTATTTTTTTAGTTATCCTGCTTTATAATCTACTGTTTAGATTTTAATGGACAAATTTCCAGTGATTAAGAGCCAGGCATGCTGAATATTTTGCTACCGCTTTCTCTTACAAGCATCTCAGCTGTACAGTTGAAGTTATTCCTAATACAAAAGGATTCTGGGACCTCTACAACCTCTATAAACAACTGGATGGAAGGATCAAAGGCAACACGCCTGTTCTCTGCTGCCTGTAGGGGTTGTAAGTGAATATATACCCTGCTGTGCATTGTGTGGCTGAGATTTCTTCTCTTTTCTCTCAAAGAATACCATGCCTAATTATAAAAGCCTTGTCAGTTGCCTGATACAACTTTGATAATGTGAGCCTCTAGCTTAACGTGCAGTACAATTATGTTTTCAGGAAGCAAAGCTATAGTTCTTGCTAATCACATTCACCTCAGTAATCTAATAATAACTCCATCTCCTTTCATTAATATGTATTGAAGTCTTTGCCAGGTGATGGCTTTGTTAACAATGTAGAAAAATACTCTAACTGCAAAATTGTCATATCATCAGGACATACTGTGTTCAGGAGAGTAATTACTGTTGAGCTCAGCAATGTTTTAATCACATTATCAGTGGCCCTTTTGAGCTCGGCTCTTACGTACTCTGGTTAACCAGACTGGCTCATGGTAATGCTTTGGTATTCCTGCGTGTGTTCGCATTTGTGTGATGATGCCTTTTTTAACACATGTTGGAATCCGTAAACTGTTAGTTGCCTGTTTTTTGGCCTCCATGAAGAAAAAATGTTAAAGCGCTCATAAAACCCAGTTGCAAGGTCTTGAGTTATGGTCATGGAGTACTTGGTATATAGCCGGCTACCACGTGGAATTCTGCTCACTTCCTGTTTCTTCTTCAGTTTATTTTGTGAAGGTGTGTTAAGTAGTACTTCTGTACTTTAATTTGTCATTTGTTCAAAATACTGTATCTGTTTGTTGATGACGGAGACAGTGAGTCTCTGGTTGTGATCGAAGTAATTGTGGAAGTGCATTTTTTTTTTAACCCCTGCTAATCTCCACCACACAACAAAAACTGACAGCATATTGTGATTACTGTTTAAGTGCACTCAGTGACTCCGTTACATCAGTTAAAGATGATACATGTGCAGCATCCGCACATTTTGCAGTTCTTTGGAACTGTTTTCTCTTTTGTGTTCTCCACATTTGTGTTTAGTTCTCCATATTTGAACCACACGAGGAATATTTTTATCACGTACATCACGGTTCATGATGCTACTCTTTAGCGTAAAAAGGTAAACCACGTGGTTTTGGTATTGCTTATTAATTTTGTTTCAACCCGTTCCTTTATTTGAATCAGCGTATCAAACTTATGGGCAACTGTTAACTGCAAGAGTGAAACTCTAGCAGACTTAATTAAAACAACTTGAGGAGATTGTAGAAAATTGAGTTGTCTAAAATCACGTTGTGACATCTTCTGGCATTATTATGGCGCTAATGTAATGATTTGTTCCTTAAGCACTTGTGGATCAGACTAAGGCTACAGGTTAGATTAAGTCCCTGGAGGTGATGATGATGATAATGATATGACTACTGTATTAGCTTAGGCTGGTTCCGGCCTGTCTGGTCTTGAATGTGCCTTAGAGCCCCCATCCTGATTACTGTTGGATTAGGTTCTTAGTATGAAAAATGGCTCTTTAATTCATCATGCAATCAACCAACCATATAATTTAAATACTTCTAAGGGAATTAGTGTAATGTTATGATAATTGCTATACAATTCAGTACAATAATTTTTCCCCTGGTCAGAATTACTCAATTTTTCACAATAAATGTGGTTGATGTGAAGAATTTAATTGGTTTATAAATATTTTAAAATAATAAGTAATCGGAGAAAGGTTGTTGGCATTTTTCATTGGAAATGCAAAAATGTATCTGTTCCACATTAACTGTAACAAACCTTAAATATGGAAGAAGATCTACTTTTTCTGTTTGAAAAATTGAAAATGATGAGCAAATTTGTAAATACCCCAAGGTCCTGTATTGCAACTGCATAGATGAGGTGGGAGAAAAACACATGTTGGAGTGAAAGCTGGAGGTGAAGGAAGTCAAGATTTCCATTTCCTGTTTTCTTTGTGTGTTATACATCCAGGTCATCACCCCGTTTGCAACATAACCTTTGTGCTTTGCCTCAAAGCGGGGCTGAGTGTCTAAAGGTATTGTGTGCAAGATGGCAAACACACACATACGCACACACACACACGACTGATAGTTTTTGTATTTGTACTTCTAGTAGCCTTCGTGTATATGTGTTCATGTGTATAGCGGGGGCAGGGGCATTGCTTTCACAGCCCATCACCTTCACTTCCACACCCAATTTGTCATGAGTGTCACGCGTCAGGGTGAAAGCTGAGGGAGTCACCACAAGAAAATGGCTGCTTCCACATCACAAATGAGAAAAGAGAAGGGGCAGTGGCTCGGGAAGGTGGCAGAGGTGTTGCAATGTGGCCAAAGCAAGACAGTGAGAATGGAAAAAAACGAATAAATGTATAACACACCGCTGCCCTCTCCTCTGATTGTGTGAAAGCACATGGCGACAACTCAGCATCCACCATCAGTAACCCGAAAGTAGTTTTCTCCGGTGTTGTGCAGTGGCAATGCTAAGTGAGTGGGTGTGGTATATGACATGGCTGCCAAGGTTCTGACTCTGACTGATGAGCTGTGCGGTTGGTACTGGGCATCTATAAACATCTGCCTTGCTTTTGAGTGACAGGTCATTAGCAGTTTAATCAGATTCTAGCGTAAGTGCTGGTTTTGATTATTGGCTCGTAGTAGCCCCTCCCCGACTCTGCATGTAATTATTGCTTTTGATGGCGTCTCCCGTATTTTGGTTTTCTCTGAATTCAGCCAGGCAACGTGCTCCATTTACATCAATGCAAACTGTGAAACATGCGCTCCATGTGTAGCAAATAATTTGAAAATTATTGCCAGACACGAGGTGAAAATGCACTCCAAAGAGCCACATGACAGAGCTGGATGCTTGAGCTGTCTTTTCACCTGCAGGTATGCATTTCCATGACTTTTGTGTTGGCCAAAGCTCAGTAGCTATAAAAGCCAAAACAGGGGGGTAAGACTTGTAGCTAACGGATTGTAGACTATTGAGGTCTCTGTGTTCATGTCATGCTAGAAACAGTGACATCTTCACCTGCTCAAATCCCACAGCATTACTCCCTCAATCGACTGACCTGCCTGTACAATAAGGAAAGTAACAGATGCCACAAAGCTAATGATTAAACGATGCTTGGCTTTGTTGGGCCAGTATTTACCATTAGATTCTTAATATTTTTCATCATCATATTTTAGTGACATTTTGATATTTTATGTATTGAAATGTATATATATTTTTAAGTTTAGCATGCTTTTTTTTATTTTATTTAACTTCTATTAAAAAATAAAACCCTTGAGAGTAAAAATCAATTTTTTTCAAGAGGGTCCTGGACAAGAAGGACAGCAGTACAATCATACAGTAAGTTGCATAAATTAATAGCACATACACATATAAATCCATTAATTAGTTAAGTACAGGCAAAAAATAAGTGAATAAAAAATAAAACACATAAATAATCAAAATGTATAAACTTGAGTGTCATTAAAGAATGAATACCTTAGTAAAAGTTATTGTCTAAAGCTAGAAAGGTGCAGGGAAAAAATAGCTTTTATGTAATTTAGCATTGCCTTAAATTCATTAATGTAAGTGAGACTGATTTCTATCTTACAAGTAATAAGAACAACAGCAAATTTTGCTCTTGGAAGTTTTTTCTATTATTTGTTGTGAGGAGTGTGAGGATTCGACAGCAGGGTCTCAGTCAACTCCTCCTCTGTAATCCGTGGCCACATTGAAGCAATTACAAACTTCAACAGCCACATAAAGTGAAACAAATTAAACAGCACAACAGTTTTAGCTAATTTAGACATTATTTAGACATAACAAAAGCATAAAAGAATATCTTTTACTGTAGTCACGTCAAAGCTACTCACTCACAGTCAAAGTAATTTGGTCTAATGTAAAGTAATGACAATCAGTCTCTCATGGACGTGTATATGGCTGCTGACTGCTGTTAATCGATGATAATTACATGTGTCTGGCAGGAAATCTGAAGCGTATTGTTATTTTCAGATAGTAAATAACGAACCCAAGAAGGAGATGTGCAACCGCTGTTGTCTAACATTTGCTCGCTGACATCAAACGTGTTATTTTTAAATGTAAGTTAGATAACCAATTAGCGCGGCCACTTGTTCTAATATTAGACCGCTCACTGCTGTTTTTGTGATACACTGAGAATAATTATTACTTTTGAAGTGGCCTTCATATGTACCCTTAGAAAACATATGACCTTAGAAAATGTATATTTATGTATGCGTACTTTGTAATGTATAACAGTTATACATTAACAGAGTAACATATAACCTAGACCTACATTCATTTCCTGATACCCCATAAAATGTATATATATGTAAACAGAAAATGTGCAACAACCAGTTAAATAATTGCTTAAACTCATGACTTCAACTAGCCAACTAGTAACTTTTTGGTCAGTCTGCAGTATATACTGTTGAAGAGTAAAACATGCTGCTGTGTAGAAACCAAATGAATGGATAAAACATGAGGGATGATGGAGTGAAGGCTATTTTTTTTAAACCTTTTTCAGCAGATGACTTAATTTGCAAAGGGAAAGCTGGTCTCCCTCTGACGTGCTACCTCTGTCTCTTTTTCTCTCCCTATGCCTCCCTCCTTCCCTTCTTCTCTCCTCTTTGGACTGTACCGTGACCTTCACTGACGTTCCACCTGCAGGAAGCCATGTTTGATTCTCTGTCCGCCGAGGCGCCTGCTTGACAGCAGAATGGTGTCATAGGACTGAGTGGAGGAATTTCTCTTTCTCTGTCATCATTAAGGGGCTTCCCCCTATGGTGAGGGGGATGAAAAGTACGATTTAATGTTCTCTGGAGAGTGGCAGCAGAAGAAAAGCTCAAAGCCCTGCATGCTGTTTTCTGAGTGGGTCACTCCAGCCCTTGCAGCGAATGGGATGTCCCTGAGGAATTTGCCATAGACTGCCCTGAAAGGATGGGGATTAAGACCCTTTTAAGGATGGAAATGTAACAAAAGGAGCACTTTTATGATGTAGCAGCATAAAATGAGAGGGTCCATTGTGTAACTGATTGCAAAAGATCTTTGAAACGGGCGGCCCTGCACTGCATGCTCGCCTGGCCCAGTGGGCTTTAACGGCTTGTACAAAATGACTTGTCTACATTAGGGACAGAGTGGCTTTCGTTTAGGAGGGAATGTAAAAGATTATTGGTTTGTTTCTATTTTCACCCTTTGCTCCTCCCTCTTTCTCCCTCTCCATCATTCACTCTGTCCTCTCTGTCTGCTAGCAACACTGGCCTCAAATGCGTCAGAGTCCCACTGAAAGATGGGTAATTTAGAGCGAGAGAGAAGGTAATTAGCATGCCCTCAGGCGTGGCTAAGCTAGAATAGGAGGCACTAGCATAGTTTAGATGTGAATGGGACACACCGTGCTTGGTTTTGAGCCAATGGCGAACAGATGCTGTGACTCCACTCAAAGGAAAAGCCAGTCCTGCTAGAGAAAGAAGATGCCGAGGCAATGCCACCATGCAAGCGAATATGATTGTACCTTTGAGTGTTGTAAAATGCCTTAATATGTTTAGTTTTACAAAAAGAACAAGCATGTATTTGAGTTCGGATTATTTTGATTGTATCATAGGTAAAGTACATAAATATATACAGGCATTCTATTATTCCATTCTCATGGCCACCCTAACTTTGAATGTGGTATACTTTTATATACATATACTGCACTTTAGTTGGCCACAGTTTAAGTGATTCACAAGGGAACATCATGTAGGCACCTGCTACGCATAATACTCGCTCAAACACACATCATTTGTGTCACTTAGCTCTATTAAATGCACAGTCTGTATCTGTGTTTAGATGAGCAGCACGTTCGGACAGTAAATTAAAACTTGCACTCTGAGTAGGAGTAGGCACATGAGAGGCCAGTGAACACTAGAGGGGGAGCTTACCCATGATGCAGCCTGAGATGGTCTTACAGAGGGAGCTGTTCTCATGGCCCCACAACATTGACGCCTTTTGTCACCCCTCCATACTTACGTCTCTCCCTCTTCCAGCACAGGCAGTGGGACAAACCTCCGAGGATCAGAGGTCAAGGGTCGAGATGAGCGGCGGCCTTTTTGCCATTCTCCAAGAAATGAAAGCAGTAGTGTTTGTGTTTGCGAACGTGCACACTGGGGCATGAAGAGAAAAATGTAAAAGTAGTCCAAAGGTCTATTTATATGATTATATATCCACGTAAATCAATGTAAAAATCCTTTCAGATGTGATATTGTAAACATAATATTTCTAATGCGCATGCATCTGTTGGGCTTATAAGTATGCGGGTTTAGCAATGGCCTTGTTTGTACAGATAGTTGTGAACAGAGGTGTCTGTGAAGACGGGGGTGGACTGGCTGCTGAGTTGGTGAGCAGGGGGAGAGAAGTTTAGGAGGCCTCACACTGTGATAGGAGCTCTTTAAAGGCCTCTGGAGGGAGTGTAATATCAAGAGCAGGATTATTCCCCAATCCCTCTTTTCCTCCCCCCTCTCCACTCTCTTTAGCTGACCCTCATCACCTCCTCCCTCACTCGCCACATCATTTAAATGTCTATAGAGTAATTGAATGAATTATCATAAAATTTTGACAAATTCATTGACTCGGCGGGGTGAGCGAGCCAAACGTTTCCTTCCATTTGCTTCTAATAAGACATGACATTTGAGATTAGTTTATGTGCTGGTTAGACATTTTGCCTTTTCCCTAGGTTTTAGAAACAAAAGTCCAATAAACGTAGGGGGGCAACACAGGCTGCAGACTGTTAAAGGCGATTGTGGCAGTTACAGGCTGAAACGTGGCATTTATCCGTTCTGTACTCCTACATATTTAAAGTGGGCTAAATTCTTTTTTAAACTTGTTTTGAAGATATGCTTCTTAAACCAGAACCAGTAGCAGGAGAAGTGAAAAAGGAACTGTTGTGGGGGATGGAATTTAGCGCTGCACAGACTGTTTTCTCTGACCTCAGTGTTCCCACATCAAAGGGCCTCCCCAGCCCACTTCCCTCGACGCAAGCTGAAAAGAGGTCTTTAGTGTGGAGGCTTGCGCTTCTGTGTATATGTGTGCGAATGTGTTGCTCCGAGACCTTCAGGCTGGCTTGTTTGCTGCCAATATGTGATGGCGATACCAAGTTCTCAGGCGTCTTATGAAACCCTTTATGCTTAGAAAGGGAGTTGCGAGGGTAATAATATTTTGTGCACTTTTTTTCTTTATAAATTTTAGGTTTCTCTTGCAATTACAAGTAGCAATTACAGTTGTAGGTTTTCTAAAAGGGCACATGCTCGCTATTCTTCTTTAAACACACTGCCAGTTAACTGAAGTGTGAGTCTGGAGGTTAGAAAGCAATGAGGCGCATTTGGAAGAGCTCCATGTTTTCCTCTTGCTGGTCACAGCTGTGTGTCCTCTGATTTTGATGAGGGCAAACAAAGTTAAATCTGCTGAGTGTGTGGGTCACAAGCACAGGGTGCTGAATCCCTGCACCACAGAAACTCAGGACAACACACACAGTCACAAAAATGCACACGTTGACGCAAGAGAACCACCAGTATATACTCTGCTGCATTCTGCCTGCGGCACAAGTAGCAGAGTATACATTGCAGATGAGCCGACAGTATTGAGGGGACTAGCTGGGGGAAATATATATCTGGAAAGTTAATAAACAGTGACCCAATAGTTTCCCATTTTCAGTTGAACCCTAACAAGCTTAATGCATGTGGATATATTTGTGTGTAAAAAAAATATTAAACAAAATACCAACATCACATTTTTTCCTCCCCTCAAATTAGTGTCAGCCACAATGACCTAAAACCAAAAACCCAGAGTTACAGTACTTACTGTTAGAGCTCTTTGTTCTATTGTGCCAGCTCACAACTGCCAAATGTGACTCACACAGGCTTATATCTATATATGCAAACACTTTCTATGCACTGACATTAGTATTTTATAGTTACACCAAATGTAAATTAAACACAACTTCCCTAACCCCCGCCCAATAAAATCCTCTCCTGTTCCAAAACATGCACGCTCTCCCCTCCACCAACCTCACAAATGCACACATGCAGACACACACAGGGCTCCCACTACTCCTGCTGAGTGAAAAATGTGTATTTGCTGACAGGCAGAGAGAGGGCCGCCACTGTGTACCCCATCCGGCTGGCAAACGGCTCGATACATCACGGTGCTCTCCTCTCTTCTGGCTGTGGCTCCACTCCCAGGCCAAATTGAGCATGTTATTCTCTGCTCACATCTGATTTCCCCCAGCCACCCAGCGACTGAGATTTCTCTTCTACAATGGAGCGACAGAGAGACAGGCAAAGAGAGAGGGAGAGGGAGAGGGAGACTGGTAGAGCGACTCTGGACACACGTTCCTGCACACGCACGCACAATCCAGACGGTGAAACCGACAAAGAAAGGCACGCGCCCTTATAGCAAGCGTGGACACACACCCCTCACACACACACACGCACACTCTCTGACCTCTGTGCTTGCCACCACAAGGCTGCCACTGATCTTCAAATACAGCAGAGCATCAATCAGATCGTGACTGCCTTTTAGTGTCATTTTTCTTCTCTCCCCTGGCTTTTTGTCCTCATCCTCTCATCCTTTTCTTTCTGCTCCTTGAGTATTCTTACAGGCGTTTGCTCTTTCTGGCTGAGCCTGCAGAGCATAGGTCATATTCAGTTTATCTCTCCACTCCCCCTCACATATCAGGACTGTAAAATATCCCAAAGAGATAGAGCTGGATAATGTATGTAAATCCAAATTGTTGTAACTCAGGCACTTATTTATTCCACTTTTTTATGGAAATCTTTTTTGATTTTCCCTCTCTCTTATCCTAACGGCCCTGCCTCAAAGTCACTGCGCATCACAAACTTGGATGATGCATAAACGCTTTCTCTCAAAGACGGTAACTCGCGACAGCGAGTTTCAGAGAGAGCAAAACCTATATAATAATCAGTTTTGTATATGTTTTTTTCTTTAATAGCAAATACTCCACATCACTTGGAAATGAATGTTTTTCTGAGGCATTATCACTGTTTCTGTGCAGTATTTATACGTCTATCTCCTTTCCTTCTGCTGTAATAACTAATACTCACAAAATTGAAATGCATATGCCCTACGCAACGTTTCGGCTGTTTAAATGTTGAGTCCTTCGTTATAATTTGTGGTCTTGCTTTTTTCTACAACTCAATAATGCTCACATTCAGAGCCCAATTAAGTGTGACTGTGTTTATTTTTAGCTTTATGGCAAATGAATTAAACTTCTCAGTGGAAGACTATTAGACATTCCCTGGCAGCAGCAGCCTGCCAGCCAGCCAGCTTGCTGCTTTGGGAACGTCAGTGCACTGAACACTCACCCCGCAGAGCACATAATCGTGTTTACTTGGTTGAGGTCCCAAAATAAGTGTTATCTTAATTAATAAACAAATTACAAAATAATATAAAAAATCGTCAGCATAGAAGTTCATCAATTATGAGGATTAGCTAGGCAAGAAGCATGTAATCTACACAGAGACATTTATAGGGCAACGATTATGCCACCTTCCTTATAAGCCTTTATTGTGATGAAATTTGGAGCAATAAAGCACCTTCCCTTTTCCCCTGACAAATCCTGTACTCCTCCTCAAAATCAAAAGGTGAAGCATTTAGCAGTCCGCCTCTAATGGGTAAAGCCGTGTGACGAATGAATTGCCCTACACATATCCAGTGGCGCTAAAGAGGGTGGAAAGTCATACTGGGCGAGTTAGAGAGATTAAGCTATTACACGTGGTAATGTATTTTCAATGAAAATTTACACATGAACTCCACCGCAATCATGCATCTTATCGTATACAGCGTTGGGATGTATTGCTACATAAATTACTTATAGCTGTATCCTGCTAAGAAGATTTCTGTTCCCACCTTCACGTTTATATATGTATTTTTTGTCTTTGCCCGAGCTGAACACAAGCTGTTAATTATGTACATGAAAGTGAAGTTCAGACTGAAAACCAGCATTGTCTCATTTGGCATTCTGAGTCCTGTTTTACGTCTCTCCCAACATTTTATTTCTAGTAATCTGCTGATAGAACCTATGGATTATGAACAGCAGAGCGTCATAAGTAGGTTTCTGGCTCTCTTACCTGAGAATTTGCAGTAGACCCCCTCATCTCACTTGCAGAGTCGGGGGTGCGGTGGGTGGGGGGGGTACATGGATAGGATGCACAGGGAAAGGAAATCTCCGTGTCTTTCCTTTGATATGTATATTTCCAAACACTTTCTAAAGCGGATATTTTTTCCCCTCCCCTCGCCGAATGCCACTCTCTTTTACCCGTTACAGTAGTCCTTTTTATTGAGGATCAGTTTGTGTTCTCACATCTTCCTTCTGCACAAGAGTAGACACATCTAATATAGCTTTGATATGCTTTAGACTGGCATTTTCCTCCCTGCTCGCGGTTGTGTTAGTCTTTTCAGTCTTCCGTACTAGAAATATAAACAAGGTGATTCATTGCCATCTCTTCTTTAATTCAGGGATGATAGTTGTATCCGTGGCTGCGCTTGTCTGAAAGTATTTTTTTTTTTACTTTATCGGTCTCTGGCGTTGTAGTCTAGGTTTAGTTGACATTCCATCCACAATTCAGCTTTAAATATCTTCTCTTTCATGTCTCAGTGTCCAGGTGTCAGGAGGTCTAAATGTACCTTCTTTTATGTGATAGTGCTCGCTTTTATGTTCTCAATTACCTGACATTATTATTTCCATCCCTGCTGGGGTTGATTAACAGTTGTCGGCCTGCCATCCATCACTGTCCACTGGGCAGGCTGGAGTTGCCACAGAGTGATGAGCAAACCTTTAAAAAAAACTTGTTGTAAATGTCAACAAAACAACTGTGTGTGTCCATGTTTCCACTTTTTTTTAAATTTTTTATTAATGAACTTATACTAACATTTAAAACTAAAAAGAATGGATTACACCAACCACAGCACTACTGCTCACTCATATCTCAACCAGACTTTCATTTCGATGTCAATATACACCTGTAAAGTTTTGTCACCGTATCTTGCACCATGTTGTCACACTGATAAAATCTCCCCACAGACTGACAAACATATAAACAACTGCCAAAGCACTCAACACCAACCCTGTGGTGGTTGCTGCTACAATAGGTACCTCTAGGACACACACATATGCCTCAAGATAAAAAAAAACAAGCAAATATACCATCCAAGCCATTTGACAACCTAAGGACATTATCAGTCTAATTTTTGGGCACTCCTATGAAGCAAAATTCCTTTCTCCAAAACTCCATGACCATCCAAGCACAGACGTGCACAGTACTCAGATGTTGGACTTCACCCATCTTCTCTTTCAGCCTCGGTTTTGACGCTAACTACACTCCTGTAAAGTTTCATCGTGCTTCGTTGCGGTGCTGTCTCACTGACAAAATATGTCAGCCATGCAGGCAGACAGACAGATATGCAAACACCTAGCAAAGTCCTCAAAACCACAGTAGCTGCTGCTACGCTGGGTTTCGCGAGGACTTCATTTTGCCCATGATGACACCCAGAGACAGACAGACAGACAGACAGACTCACAGGGTGAAAACAACACCAGCCACGCTGTCACAATAATGAGAGTTCTTACCATAGGTGTTCCAATCCTGGGACTGTATTAGGGACTACTCTCAGATAATTTATGATTCCTATAGTCCCCCTCAGCGGGGATTAATTTTGAATTATTTATGCTCTTATACGCCCAAAGAGCTGAGGCATTTTAGTAGGTGTCAGATTCTCACTCACAGACGGGGCTAATGTACGGACTAGCAGGGGGACTGATGGCGCTTCCTTGTTATTTAAAGTCTGGCTTTTTATATTCTACTCATTTCCTTTGGGAATAGAGGGGCAAAAGATGAAAACAATATGTCTCTTAAAACAGAAATATACAGTTCACGCAGTGATTGGAGTGACACCCAACAGAGCGCTGTGAAGGACATAGAACATGCACAAAGTTTGGAGTTGGGGTAAGAGTGTGGGCCTTGCTTTACCGGGGGGTCAGTTTCTCTCTGCCTTGGATGACAGAGCATCTTCAATGGGGTGACTGTGACATATTGCTGACAGCACAAAGTGTTTGGCCCTCCTTTATTAAGCAAAGAGAACGTGGAGTGTTTTATTTGTGGAATCCATGTCAGGAGTCAGATCTTTATTAATCATGTTTTTGTTTTTGTTTTTGCACAAATGAAAATGGATGGACGTTTTGAACCCCTAAAATGAGAGGTGCTTTAGGTTAATAGTAGCTTATATTTTGCACAATTTGTACAGTCAGTCATTTCTAATATCATTAGGGAAATTAGGTGTGTGGTGATTTATTTGTTTATTCATTTAATAAATCATTTAAACCCATTCTGAATCTTAAGCATGCTAGGTGGAAGACGAATAGCCGGCTCACTGTGCCCTTATAAACAGGAAGCCACATAAATCAGGTAATAAACTTACAACATGTTTTGCATAGCGCTAATTACTAGTGTTTTTAATTTGTCCGGTTCAGGCAGGGTTCTGTTGCCATGTGTCACATCTCATTGCTCTCTGGTGAGTAATGAATGATGGGATTCAGCCTAATTCATGTTATGGATATTCCCCTGCTTTGTTCTCTCCGTGTCTACTAATTAAATTTCCTGTGCTGGAATAAGGTTATTTTAAATACGGAGAAATTCTTGTAAATTGTTTTTGTATGAATATTTTTTTCAGTATGCTTATTTTTAAGTGATTTGGGTCAACATGAACAAACTGTAGCTTTTATATAATACCTGCTGGTTGTTTTTGTTTTATCATCATTCAGTAAAAGCACACAAGAAGAGACCCACACGTACACACTGCAGTGTCAGTCCTGCAACCCTTATAACTCAAGCCAGGCTCTGTAATTGTGTTGGCAGCGATATTGTCCTTGCCATAGGATCACTGCTACTATTGTACAGAAAAGGTCCCCTTTCTCGCTGCTCAACAATGTCTAATAAATCCTGGGGTGGGGGAACATTGATGCCGGGCACTGACTGTGACACAAAAGAGGGGAATTTGGGAAGAGGCTGCGGAGGATAATGAACAGTATTTTAACTCGGCAGTTTAACCTCCGAGCCTGTCAGGACTGACCTTTCGCCAACCCCGGCAAGAGTCTTGATTTCTTCAGTTTCTCTGTTTTTCTTCCCCTACTTCTTCTTCACTCCCTTCTCACTCTCTCTCCTCCTGGCCCTTCCCTTGCCTTCCCCTCTCTTTTATTCTTCTGCTGACAGAGAAAGTATACTGAAGTAGGAGAGGGTGTGTGTGTCTGTGTGTGTATGTGTGCGCGTAGGGGTTGGTGGGTGAGGCGGGGAGGGCTGGGTGGGGATGTGTAAGAAGTGTCAGTCCCAGACATTTACATGAAAAGCAGTTAGTAGTTGAAAGGCGAGCTGTTTCACAATCTGCCTGTACATTTTCTTTTTTCTCACCCTCTCTCTCCGGCTAAGTCTCTCTCCATCTCTTTTATTGCCGTGGTCCCTGCCTAGCGAATTGATGTGAGAGCAGAGGCAACCCCCACACGTCTACAGCAGACTGGGAGGTGTTATTGACTCTCATTGAGACCTACATGACCCTCATGCAGTATGACCTTTATACAACCTTTTGCTTCACCTGAGGTTGACCTTGAAAGAATGTGGTTCTGTGCATTTCTGTCTGCTATTATTATTGCTCACCACCTCGTGTTTTTTTCCCCCTTTCATTTGCCCAACTTGCCCTTCTTAGTCACTTCTCATGGTTTTTCTCTCTTTTTGTGTTTTTCTTTTCTTCTCTCTCTCTCTCTCTCTCTCTCTCTCTCTCTGTTACACAGCAGAGGGTAGGAAGTGTAAATCAAGCGGGACCATTTTCTTTAGCAGGGCCCTGATTAGTGCTGATGATGTTTCCAAAGAGGTGAAGGGGACAACTCAGAGGCCACCGCAGCTGCTCTCCCCTATTCACTGTGTGCAGATTTATGTCCCCCCCCCCCTCTCCTTTTTTCCCCTCTTTCTCCACCACTCCTGCTCTCTTTCCTACCACATTTTCAACATTATCAATATCGATTGGGCTGTGCACTTAGAACCCCTCTTTAACAATTGGCTCCTGCAGTTGATATAGGCATTAATGGTGAGTGCTTGCAGAGAGACAGAGAGAAAGAGAGAGAAATAGAGGGAGGGTGAGAGTGATTTAAAACAGTTTGAAAGATTTATGTAATTTCACATGAATAACCCACAGATGTCATGGTAGGAGATTCACTTTCACTCGGAGAGTTTCATCGTTCTAATAGTTATCCATATGCGTCTGAGTTCACATCATCAAACCGTCTTATCTTCGGTTAAATGTTTGTGTTTTATAGAGATTTCATGGGGAGCTGAGATGAGGTCATAGTTGCAGTGCTTTGGCTTCGGCTGCTAGACCTGTCCTGATGTCTTGACCCCCTCCCCGTTTGATTTATGATCATAGAGTCCGCCAAAGCTTGATGGGCTTCAATCCATTCCCCTCAATCAATTACTGAACTTGACAGTGGTAGGAACAGGTGGGAAATAACGATTTTGTTTAAAATAACCAGCAAACTTTACTAATCTTCTCTTTGTGATTGAAACAATTTACTTTCACCTCTACAGAACTATTACATAGTTAACAAAATGTAGGGGGTGGGGGTATTTTCCATAGAGTTGCATTTCTATAGTGATAACTGCAGCGAATGCATGGGTAATCTCATCACTGGCCCATGCTAATCCAGTTTGAATACAGATTTTGTTTGAGCCTATAAACAGCCCGTAGCTTCTCCTTTTCCCTGAGAAATCAATAAGTGAACACTTTTGTCTCGTGATGATACATTATTCCAAACAAATGAAGCAAGGTGTAAAAACAAGACGCAGATCTGATTGAAAAATAATAGATTTTAATTTTCACAGGCAGCAAGTAAAATTAGTTGTTCCACTGCAACCCCCCCCCTTCATGGTATAAATAATTATGCATGGGTTACTAATTTGAAGACACTGCATACTAAGTATACAAATCCTCTTTCCTCCCCCTGCTCCAGGGTTCAGCAGGAATAACACATGACCGCGAAACAAAGGCAACATCAAGCTCATAAAATTTACATAGCAAATGACCTGAAGAAGAGGCTCAATAAATATTCTGATCTTATCACCTCTAAGTACTGCAAGACGACTAGAGAGCAGCCAATGAAAACACCCTCGTTAATCTTCCATACCCTCAGATAAACTTTTTACAGGAAACCATCTTTCCAGCAACTCTGCAGGGGTCGGGACAAGGGCGCCTTCTCCCTAACTTGATAGATTTTTTCTGGGAGATCTCCGACTTTTGTTCAGACAGCTACACACACTGACCTTGGACTCAGACTCAATTTGGCTTTTTCGTTGCTTTTTTTTTTTTTTGCCTCACTTT